>JABXWE010015726.1:0-35414 GCA_014611495.1 Limonius californicus
GGGGGGGGGGGGGCTAGAACTTGGTCACCAACGGCACCTGATCTAAAGCCCTTAAATTTTTATTTATGAGGTTAACGAAAGGGGCTGGTATATCTCATACCAGTGAATAATGTAGACGATTTAACAAATCGAATCAATCAAACGGTTGCAAGATGTGCGGAATGTTATAATATTGGTGAGGCTCATTTTGAACAGTTCCATTAATTTACAGAGATATTTTAAATTCTGATTTGTTTCTGTTCGTTATTTTTATTCTTTTTGTTCATAAGTAATTTATATGTAGGTACTGAAAAGGATTGATAACCACTGTGGAGCAGGTCTATTGCAGATACTACAAAAAAAAAAATGCGCAGGTAACTCGACCGCATGGTGGTGTGGAAATAAGTAGTTTATTAGTCGATTTGTGTTGTCAGAAGCGTCGATTGGCCTAGGTAATAATAATTATGTGATAAATATTTTTTCAGAGTTTTCCATAGTAACTTCAGAAATATTTTTCGCACAGCATACAAGCACATTACGCAGTTGCCAAGTTTCCACTTCTTTTCGTGTATATATATTTTAATTGTTTTATATTTCGTATACACTTCTGAAGCACTACGAGGTATTTTATCGCGAATTATGGGACACCCTGTAGATAACACAGGGCCCTAGTTGTGTTTGTAGTTAGGCCGTACTATTTATACAAATCCTTACGGAACCCGTGAACAACCAATCTAATCCACTTTAATGGAAAATCGGGATCACAAGTGATATTACTATTGATCCGCCTAAAGAGTTGCCCTGATGCAAAGCAACTCATTAGGATACTAAAACGGGATTACTGAAGACCTTGGTAGAAATTGAAAATTGACATTTTTTCTTACTTTACACTTACTTCATCGCATACATAGTAGATCATAAACAGAATCAGTATTTCCAAGTACATACGATACAAGCAACCACAGTATTATAAACAAAACGTTGGTCAAGGTGCTGAAAACATTGCAAAACAGGGTCCCTTACAAACCAGAGCAAACTATGTAGAGTTGTATGTACAATTGTGTGACATTGCTATTCGGTTTGTTAAAAGCGTTGCTGTAAATGGAGCGGCAGTCCATTATTTCCCAAACAAAATGAATTCTGGAAATTCTGTATATCAGCACGTAGAAGGATTCTAAAGGATAGAGTGAACAGAGACAGAGGGGAAACCTGAAACAGTACATATCTACGGACCTATTTAGCGCATTATGTACGTTTCAGACTTAGCTATCGACTTGACCTAAAATAGCAGCAGTATCGACTTGCAACTGGAAACTTGCTAATAAAATATTTTGTGGCGAAGCCAAGGCGGTCAAGTCCCTCCAGCAACCCTTATAGCAAATTCGACAAATACCATATAGTATTTTGGAAGCAGAATTCCCAGTTTTACGTAGACATTCGCCATTCAGATTTTATTCTTTAGATTATAATTTGTAAACATGACAAAAGAATGTTCTAAAAATTCAATTATTTATTATTACTAATGTAAAAGTAGAGTTTATTCATTGTATAATCATAATATAGAAATGGGATTTACTACATCTTTAAATAATTTAGTTATTCGGTTAAACAAATCTACTAAATGTACTGTATTGTAATATTGGCGTAATATAGACCATCGAAAATTCCATTTGAAAAATAAGAGCACTAAGAGCGTTTTTGATTTCCTAAATGGAGGGAACGTACAGATTAAACAAATTCTAAAGGCCAAAGATTATTATTGTATTATTGAATAGCAGATGCCAAATCAGTCTTTCATAGTAAAAGACACTGTAATAATTAATGATTACAGTTCTGACTAGTGACGCTTATCTGGGGATTATTGAAAGTACCCAATGGGATAAAAATTTCGAGAGCTGCTCAGTCAAAACCAGGATGGTTTGTCGTTTGCTGAGGTATACATCAAGTGGAGTAAAGTTTTAAACAGTTATCTAATTAATACCAACTGTAAAAATTATTTACCGCTCCAAGAAACACAACCTACTGGCGGTATTTAAGAGTTTTTGCCCATTGTTATATTTCAATAGTTTATTTTTCAGCTAAACGTAGTCTGCTTTGCATACTGTACTGTAACGTTTATTGCCTATATACAATTGGGACCTGTATATGAAAATACTATGTGCAGTAAGAGCAATAATTACTATCACTAGGGAGTCACTTATTTATTTACATAATGCAAACTATAACAAAATACATTTAAATTCAATAATTTTCAACACTAAAGAAATGAACAAATTGTAACTTTTATGTTATTTAAAGTGCCCCACACGTCGAGTTCGTTTGCAGTTGTTATACTAAGGTATAATTCGCTTTATTTTAACGTAAACTATAGCACAAAATACATGTTAATGCAATAATTTTCAACAGTAAAGAAATGAACAAATTGTAAACTTTCATCCCATTTAAAGTGCCCCGTATGCCGAATTCGTTTCCAGTTGTTATTCTAAGGTAGAATTAGCTTTATTGTAGGACAAACTATAGCACAAAATAAATTTTAATGCAATAATTTTCAACACTAAAGAAGTGAACGAATTGTCAACTTTCATCACATTTAAGGTGCCCCGCACGCCGAGTTTGTTTCCAGTTGTTATTCTAAGGTAGAATTTGCTTTATTTTAACGCAAACTATAGCACAATGCTATTCTAAATAGGAGAACCTACAGATGCTTTAATATCTTCTCAAAACGCTAGATTACTTACTGAATGAAAAATGCTAAAGAGGTACAATTACATGACCTTACAACTTCCCTTCTCGTCACCCGAGCGAGTTTTAGATTACCATAACTGATGATCACAGGGTTTTTGACAGTGGGATATTTGCCCTAGAATAAATAACAGCACCTGCTCCATGGAAGGTCATAATCATCTGCCAGTAGTTTTCCACGACAAGTAATTATGTATGCTGACTTATCCGTTAAGCCAGCTAGACTGTGGAAATGTTAACTGGTATTCATTAACCATGGCGCTTGATAACTCTGACAACTGTTAGAAAACCGGAAGTATCAGAATTCTCCAGTTTAGTGTTTGTCTCTCGAACAAAATTTTCTTCATAACTTTTTCATCTTAAAAGAAACCTTGAATTGTCTTTAGTCCCACGTAAAATGATATCTACCACATTACACTATCTAAGGAAAAATGGATAACCTCATTAATATTTAATAAATTCTACTTTGTAACTATAGCTCAGTTATCTTCCGATTAAAACGGCGGTTTAAATAAAGTATGACGTACACATCACAGAGAAAACGGCGCTTTAGGAGAATTAAATTTACAGTAGTTGATGGGCCTATTCAGGGAATACACAAAGAGTATGTAGAGCATGCCAACTATTCAAGTCGTAGACAGATACCTTTACAACTTGGAGTACAAAGAACTGGCTATCCACTTCTAATCTACTGTCTGTTTTTAAATGGACGTTCCTGTTTGTGTACAAAGACATAATTGATTAAAGCTCTATGTCTTGGTGTCCAGCAGTCTTATTTAGTATGCCTTAACAAAATATCTTAAACTTTGTTATCCAGGTTCTCCCAACATATCCTTTTTTTTTGACACTCTCTTACAAACTTTACCAATACAGTTGTATTCTCTAAACTCATACAATTCCCATTAGTCATAAATATAATTTTTTCAAAAACTGTAGTACTCCACGCAGTGCAGATTATTCCACCTCTATAAGCCATAAAAATTAAATTATCCGGGAAGTCACAAGTTTAAGACGTTCATCTCTGAAGTAACATCCTAACTTCTGCAGAGAAACGGATCGCATTACAGCACTAATTTAGATTGATCGAAGGAACCTGATGCGCCGGTTTAATCGCTTAAATTGCAAAAGTTGCCCATTGAAATTAATCTCATTCCGAGCCGCCCAATTTGCTGACAATTTTCATGTTTAAAAACGTAATTTATTCACGCACACACGTTGTCACATAATTAGAATTGCAAAACGCAAATTTTAAGCATTTCATACTAAACTGTTACTTTTTAGGTTGATGAACGCTACTGATTGAAAGTAATACGAGGGCAGCCTTTTAAGTTTTTACAAACGACCACTAGGTGGCGCTATTGAGATGTGTCATTACTATTTTAAACTTGACATTTGTTATTGTGAAAATAGTGGCAGTGGCAGTGGTGAGAAATTGACGGAGTATTTGTTTACAGTGAGCGTTTAAAAGAAGCAAAAAAAATGGAAATTTCACGTGAAGGATTTCGTTGGATGAGTTTTTACGATTTTAGTAAAAGCCTAACTCAACAACAATGCATAGAATCACTTCGTTCAACTTTTGGTAATGGAGCACCATCAGAAAAGACTATTTACAATTGGTTTACAGAATTTCGTTGTGGTCGTGCGTCCGTCAGTGATGAATTTCGTGAAGGTCGACCAAAATAGGTTATTATTCGAAAACACATCGATGCTGTGCGCAACATGATTGAAAAAAATCGGCATGTGACTTACAGTGAGATAGAGGCATCCTTAGGTATATCGAAGACTGCAGTACATTCAATTTTTTATGAACATTTATCTGTGAAAAAGATTTTTTCCCGATGGATTTTGCATAATTTGACCGAAGCTCAAAAAAAGGCTCGTGTTAATTGGTGTAAGGAAATGCTCAAGGAATTCGACCGAGGAACTGCAAAATGCGTATACAACATCGTAGCAGGTGAAGAAACTTGGATATATTCATATGAACCGGAAACTAAGCAACAATCCACTGTTTGGGTGTTCAAAGATGAACCGAATCCCACAAAAGTTGTTCGTCCACGAAGCACTTCCAGAAAAATGATCGCTTTTTTCTTCGGTTGTACTGGACATGTAGCAACGATTCCTTTAGAGGATCGAAGAACAGTTAACGATGAATGGTACACAACTCAATTTGTTTCTCAGAAGTCATCGACAAAATCAGGAAAAACAACCGAAAACATTCTTCATCATGACAATGCCAGCTCTCACACAGCACGTCAAACAATTGATTATTTGAAGGAGAAAAACATCAAATTAATGTCTTATTGCCCGTATTCACCTGAATTGTCGCCTAACGACTTCTTTGTGTTCCCGAATATCAAACAAAAATACGTAAACAGCGATTTTTATCACCTTAGCAAGCTGTTGAAGCCTTCAACAACCATGCCAATTCTGGTACGTACGCTTTCCACAATTTCTGTTCCAGCCCCAAAAATCAGCAAGTTGGAAGCCAGAGATGGGAAATCAATAAACTTCCTGTGGTTTTCAAAGACACAGGCCTCGTTGCGTATACAACGTCGAGCCGTGTCATCCATTTCTAGAACATCTTCGACGAAGTATTTAAATAGTGATTTCATGTTCTTCTACTTTCTTAATCATATCGCTTGTTCCTTTCGATGTCGGATTCCTTTCGCTCCGATTTTTGGCTTTTTTTTTGCTATGCACCAAGAGTTAGCGTGGCCTGTTGACTCTTCATCCACTACGCTTCCACAGTTTATGTTAAATTCCTTTTCCCGTTCATTCGTATTTCAATCGTACCATCTATAACCCACTCGAACGAATGACATGGTGTTAGTTTGACAACTGAGACCGACTATTAGCGTACCCGCCTCTAGCACGAGGCGTCGTGTTGACGCAGCTTTGGTACTGACCGGAGAAAGCGACGCTTAACTCTCCTGATCGTACCTGAATGCCTATCTGGGGCCTGATTTAATGTTATTCTTTATAAAATAACTAATTAAAAAGTGCAGATATATAAACAATATAGGTTTGATGTTACCCCGTAAAAGGTATTTTCTGTAGTTTGTCTTTACGTCAAAGTAATCTCCAATCCTTTTTAACCAAATATCCGAAAAATATACGTTTAACGATTAAGCTTCTATGTTATCTTAAGCTACGATATTTTATCTTCTCCATTCTCCTACGATTTTCAGCTCTATTTTCTATTATTTTCACGACTTCGCGTCATCTTATTTCTTGTTTCATATTCCTGTCTTATCACCTGTCAGTTACGAATGAACTCCCTACCAGTTTCAAAAGACAACCCTCTCTCATTAATACCTCCTTATTCCAGTTTCAAATTTTTCTTGCATATCAAAACTGCTGGAAATTCTCAAATTCCGCTGGTTAAAACTGCTCCTCCACCCTTTCGCTAACTTAATGTTACTTAATTTATATTATTTCAGCCCAGATATAGGACGTCGATCAATCTTCCCGGGCAGATTGGAGGGATGAAACAAAATAAGAACCGCCAAATACTAAATTAATATGAAGCACAAGTTCTGAAGGGAATTACATGGATCAGATGTGTGCTAACAAGAAATCCCGAACTGTTGGGAGCTGGTTTCGATCCATCCCGTAATGCTTGTATTGGAATTCGGAAATGTATGCCACCCACGTGTATTTTTAATAAGTAAAACCCCCTCGGGCGCACGTTTGATTTCTAATTCATAAGCTAACGTCTCTGTCCGGGATATACATGTATTTTAATTTATTTTTTCTGTTTACTGGAATACATTCATAATAGATTTCTTTTAACATAAAATTTGCATTCCCTTCATTTGCATTTACCGATGAAACTTGCAAAAACAACATATTGTTGGCATCCGGAAAATAGATAGGTAATTAAATTGAACACGGGCATCAGTTTGTCAACGCTCTTCGTGACAAACGTTCACGACTAACCAACGTCAAGTATTTAAATCGATAATTGAACAAATTTAATTCTAAATTTAAAGTGTACTCCCACGCAGCTTCACTCGAATTCCCCCTATAATAATTTACAGCTCGTTCATCGTTGCCCAGTTATTTACGTTCGTTCTGTTTGTTTTAAGCTCCTTCTCGCCTGCTTTTGATTATGGGATATTTATGTTTCGCAGATATTAACTACACAATTTTCTGTTGATCTATGAAATTTTTGTTCGAATCATTTTAACCAAGCATGTTCGTAACCCACCCACACTAAATATTCATGGGCAACGTCGAGGGGATTTGATCTCAAGACTGCGACGTCACTAAATGGAAATTATATCCGCAACCCTTTAATCAAAATTTATAAGACATAAATTAAGAAATATGAGACAGCTCGGATATTCGAAACTTTCTTCATTTACGCTTTCTTCCACGCAACCATAAACTGTTAATTGTATCGTGTTTATATAGAACATTATGGGAACAAGAGATCTGATTTTACTTCATTTAATTCCTTTGTTCAAACACAACCGCGACGATTTAATGAATTCAAACTATTAATATTTACCAACAGAGTGCCTTCTCTTGTAATAAAATCCAAGGAAGGCAATTTTTTAGACTTAGGAATTGCACATTAAATATAAATGGCTAGTAATTTGCATCTTCTTTATTTCAGTCTGGGATTTAATTTCTCCGCAGTATAAACGAGGGAGAATTTGGCGCTTAAATGAAGTGTAAATTACGTTCAATTCAATTTGTTAATTAGCTCTCTTATAAATGCACGAGTCCGCATAAAATCCTTATCTAATGTAAAACACGCTCACCTTCCCTCCTATTCGCTGCTCCTAAATAAAACTGATACAAGATTTAATTTGGAGAAATAAACTATTCCACAGAATACGATTCTGTGCCCGGAGTATTTAATAAAGGAATGATGAAAAAATTCAATTTCTAGTTTCTGTTTTAGCTAGCTTCCCTTGGGATAAGAAACGAACATGCTCGCACCTACATTAATTAAATTCGGATAGACGACAGCTTGTTTAATGTCATATTAAACTTGCCTGAAACCTGTAATTACAGAAAAATGCTGCCAGAATTGCCATGTTTAAGTAGGAAAACAAACGGAATTACGCTTCTACATACATTTCAAGGGTTTAATTACGAAGCTTACGTCAACTGCGCGAAAGGATGGCGCATAAAAATATTCCGCTCTTTGGGAGACAATGAAACAATCATACCGTTCCATATGTTCCGAAATTTTTGATTTATGGAATGGAAACGATCGTGAACTATGTAATTTCTCGTTTATTTGGGATAGTTTTACGTAATTAGTTTATTCAAAAAAGTTTCAAATTTAATGCACATGTAAAAAGGATATGGAAGGCACTTCGGACCCAAAGGCAACAAAAATATCATGGGTTTTATGTATATCAGATTGGCAATCCTTCCTGCTCGATACATTTTAATATAGCAAAAGAGCAGAAAACTAAACCGGTCAGTGTTAGGATCTCAGGAGTTTAGTGCCAGTGCGAACTCAGATAACGACCACATTACAGCATTGCGTTGTTCTTGAACCCCAACAACCTTCAACTGACCTTAATCTAATCAATGGTGTACCTAGAATCTCACATAACCTCATTCGATCGATTGCAACCTAACCTCAACCAACCTAAAATTCCTACAAAACATTTACGTAACCATTTTAACACAACTCGAACGCTACAACATCCAAACCATATCACTATCAGCCTAATTCAGTCCACTGCAGGATGTAGGCCTTCCCCAAACCCTTCCACTCCTCTGCATTCTGGGCTAGTTATCCATTTAGTGTCCACCATCTTTTTGATATCGTTCCTCATCTCATCTTCGGTCGACGGCTGCTTCTTTTTCCGATCCTTGATCTCCAATCAAATATTCTTTTGACCATCTATTATCTGTAATCCTTATCACATGACCAGCCCAATTTAATTTTAATTGTGCTGCTCTCTGTAATACATCTTCAATCTTGGTTTGTTGTCTTAGCTATTTATTGTTTGTGGTCTGTCAAGGTTATATTTAGTATTTGTCTCTTCATAGCGCGTTGGGTTACTCAAAGTTTTCTTGCGTTCTTTTTGCCATGTTTCTGAACCATAGACTGGGAGGATGCATTGGTGAAAACTTTTCTTCTAAGTGTGATTGGTATATTGGATTTCAGTATTTTGTCCGCCAAATGCAAATCTAACCTAGTCTTCGGGTAACCATAACTTAACCTTAACACAGTCGCAATAATACGAGTATTTCTAGGGTGTCTAGATCTATTCCTTTTGGATGGTACAGTCACCTAAAAAGAATGGTAGAAGATAGGATACCCAGAAGAATAACGGAGACGGGGATAATAGGAAAAAGAAAAAAGGGCAAACCAAGGATACACTGGCAAGACCACATGAGAGACCTGCAGAAACGAGGAAAAGCAATCGCGAAGTAAACAACATGGCCAGGAACAGAAGAGAGTTTCAGAAATTGATACAAGACTCTAGTTAAAACCCTACACTGTAATGGTACAAAAGGAAAAAGATAAAGAAGAACAAGAAGATCTATCTCATAAAATCTTGGTTCGATTTTATTTAAAATTAAATATAAAAATTAAACAATTTATATCCATCCACAACTGATAGAAAATACACAAAACATACGTTTTTTATATAAATGATAATTTGTCTCACACGCTACTAGATCTTAACGTTAAGGCATTTAGGCCGCATTGGTTAGGTCGAAACTTAACGAAGACGTAGAAAACTTCTGCGTTTTTACTTTTCTTTATAAAACTGAGAAAGACAAACCTGACAAGTTGGTGGTATGTTCGGAAGGAATTTCAAATATAAAGTTATACAAATACAATCCAATTAATTTTTTCCGTCATTTACTTCTGGTTATTTTTATACCTTCTACGTAAAGTTATTATAGCTCCCGGCCTGTAAAAATTCCCGCTTACTTTTAGGTTTTTCAGGCCTTGTACCTTACCTGACCTAATTTCCATATCACGGTATGGAGCTTTATATAAAATCCGCATACAGTGTGTTCGTTTCAGAACTTACCAGTCTGATCGCCTCATGAACAAGAAATGATAGTGCAATTCACGCTACTTTCTTTTAATAGTAAAGAAAGCCTAGACGTGTTAAGACTGTTAAATATAATTAGAATAATTTCAAAGTGCTATATGCTGACGCATACATAGTTCTAAAAGTAAACGATAAAGAAAAACTTTCGATTATACAAGTATACGCCCCTACCTCAACACACGATGATGTCGAAGTAGAGAATTTCTATGAAGATATATCTAGAGCAATAGGGGAAAGCTCCACCCAAATTACAATAGTCATGGGAGGCTTTAGTGGAAAACACGGACGTAAAATTGAGGACACGGAAGAAAGAATAAGAGGGTTTGGACACGGGATTAGAAATAGCAGAGCAGAAATGCTTTACAATTTCCTAGAACAACAATCCTTATTCCCTATGAATACGTTCTACGAAAAAAAGCCACAACGGAAGTGGACCTGGATCAGCCCTAACGGAACCACAAAAACGAAATCGATTATATCCTGACAACAACTAAGAAAATAGTTAAAGATGTAAATGTTTTAAATAAATTCTCAGTAGGTAGAGATCACAGGCTAGTCCGGGCTAAGATAGAAATTAATGGAAACATTAATCGAAATAGATATATAAAAACTAATAAATGATGACGAGATAATAAAGAGGCCTGCCAAAATGAAATTGAGGGGAAATTGCGAGCAAAAGGAGACTGTAAGAACAAAACAATTGACGAATTGAACGACATCCTCACTGCAGCGATATCAGAAGCTAATGGAAAATTGCCGATAAACAAGTAAAGAAAGAAGACCCTATTACAAACGACACAAAAGAGATGTTAAAAAAAGGGACGAGATCTAATACAGCAAGGTAAACAAACATCCGTGGAGTACGCAGAATTAAATAAGCTAATTCGAAGAACTATTAAACATAATTTGAAGTTAAAAAAAAGAAAAGAAGGTAACAGAGGTTATAGAAAAAAACAAAAACATGAAGGTTCTTAGATCTACATTGAGCAGAGCACAAATAATAGCTTTAAAAAATTCTCACGGTGAAGAGGTTAGAGGGAACAAAATTAATAGACGAATAGAAGAGTTCTATAAAAACTTGTATGAATCACAGACGCAGGTTCCGGAAACAACTAAAAGGAAACTGAAGAAGAAAGTGATAAACGTTAATTCAGAAGTAATACCAGAAATAACTAAAAAAGAAATATCAAGCACCCTACGAGAAATGAAAAATAATAAAGCCCCGGGAAAAGACAACATCATAAAAGAAATGCTATTAGAAGAAGGTGAGGAAGTAATTAATACTCTAAAAATTTTATTAAATAATTGGCTAGAAGAAGGAACGATACCTGTGACGTGGAGAAACGCGATAACTGTACTATTCTTTAAGAAGGGAGACAGATGAGACCTCAAAATTATCGGCCTATTACGCTGCTTTCTCAGATTTATACACTCCTAAACAGCATGATAGCAAAAAGGATTAACAACAAATTAGAGTTATATCAATCTCGGGAGCAGGCAGGGTTTCGTAACAGTGACAGAAAAAGCCACAGAATATCATATACCACTGTTTAGCGCATTCATAGATTACGAGAAGGCTTTCGACACGATTAAAACGTGGGCAGTGGTGGAAGGATTATGGACCATCGCTGTACGACCCTGATTCATAATATATATAAGGAATCATCTATAACAGTTCGAATGCAACAAGCCGAGACAGATCCCATACCGGTTAAACGCAGCATTAGACAGGGAGACACGATTTCGCCTGAGCTCTTCACCAACACCTTGAAGACATGTTCAAACGGTTAAATTGGGAAGGAAAGGGTATAAATATAAATGGAGAATATCTCAACCATCTTAAATACGCAGACGACTTAATACTTATTGCCGAAAATAAAGAAGATTTACAAAGCATGATACAAGAACTTAACCAAGCATCAAATAAAGTAGGTCTACGAATAAACATATCAAAGACAAAGGTGATGACAAACACCCATCACATACTAGACATTAGAGTGAACGAAAAGACACTGGAGCAAGTAGAAAAATATGTATATCTAGGTCCAGTAATAAAGTTAACAAGGAAAATCAAGAAGCCGAAGTAAGAAGAAGAACCAAACTGGGATGGGCTGCCTTTGGAAGGCTAAGTCATATATTAAAGAATAATTCAATTCCTCAATATCTGAACACTTGGGTTTTTGATCAGTGCGTTCTGCCCGTTATATTTTATGCAGCACAGAGATGGGTTCTTACAAAGAAAAATATAGACAAGTTAATAAAAGCGCAACGTACAATGGAGAGGCAAATGCTATATATTACTTTACAAGATAGAAAAAGAAACACTTGGATCAGGAATAAAATTAAAGTAGTAGACATCAGAGAAAGAGTTGCCACCTTAAAATGGAAATTTACAGGGCATAATGCGACGCAGACAGACAACAGATGGAACACGATCATTCAAACATGACGCCGGTGGATGGGGAAAAGAACAAGAGGACGGCCCCAAATGAGACGGTCCGATGTTATAACGAAACATGCAGGTTTAATTTGAAGAAGAAGGGCAGAAGATAGAAACGATTGGAAACAAATTGGGGAGGCCTACATCCGGAAATGGATTGAAAACGGCCGAGAGGAAAGAAAAGAATATGCTGACGCACAGGAACTTTAAATAAATGTAATCGTTTTAGAGAAATTCCATAAAATCCATGTTATTTTGTAATGCTGCTCTCAAAATTGAGCAGAGGCTTAGAGGTAGGACACTATGAGAAAATTATACATTTGGCAATTACTGGTGTTATTATATACAACTATACATTTATTTCACAATATTTAAACTATAGATATGTAGATCAATTGACAATAAAACAATTAGAAAATTTATATTAAATATCTAAATTATCCTTTGTCATTCAGGAGTGACATAGTCTACTGCGAAACACTGCTCCTACTAACTGAGGATTTCTACCGCCAAATGAAGCTGCTTTATCGAGCATTTTCAGTGGTTTGTTTCGGTTTCAAAGATAGTTTTAAAATATTCCCACACGAAAAAGTCAAGGGGATTTAAATATGACGTCCTTGTTGCGCATTCTACTAATTGTGTAACTACCGCCGAACACGTAAACTATAATAAGAAGGGACACAATTTTGCTGATATCGATGATATTTCACAAATTAAAAATTCTTAATTTTTTTTCTCCTTTTGTCTAGTTTGGTGTCTAGGCCACTGTTGTTAAAACTTCAAATTCATATAACGACGACAATAGCGTTTCGCAACCTACTGCTCACGTTAGTTTTTCGGTTGATTTGGTACACTTTCTAAAAGAAGGTGTCGATTTGTATTATCATAATAGCGACACTTACGTTGACAAAACTATACTACGAAAAAAGCCAAATGTCGCCATAGCACTATAAAAATTATGTTCACAATGTATAACTAAATTTACACCTGACCATGAGCAAAATATGTAACACTATATGGTGTAAAGTAGCTACATAAAATTATCGAATAGTTCTTTGCTACAGGTTTTTACTTTTACTTCAAATTGGATATTAATTCAGCGCTGAATAATAATTGTGTACTTACTGGAATTGGTAATAATTCAATACCAAACTTCACTGGTTATTCAATTATTATTTATGAATATACAACACTAACCTAATTCTATACTAGTGTTTAACCAAAAACTTATGTTGAGCATTTACTGTTTGCGAATTGATTTACATTTTCTATATTCCCATTAATTGTATTATTTGGTAAGACTTAAAAGTATATCCATACCCAGTAGCACCGTCACTGTGTAGGGATGGTCAAGAATGTATAAAAAACGGTATGTTATTATCTCCCTACCTTAGGTTCTGTTTTCCCAGCATTACTACACACCATATACAAATATTATACTGCAACCCACCACCGATAATCCCCCTATCCGGTTAGTAAACAGTCTTAATGCCAAAAGCCTTCTCTGAAATTTCTGTCGCTCATATTCAACGTTAATGTGTAGGTCCCCAGAGTTCCTACTTTAGTGCTGAGGAGAAGCAGAAGAGGCTGGTGTCCAGCAGTGGGAGAAAATGGCTTCTAACGACGACCCAGCCCATCCGGCCCTTTACCTTTTTGTAAGCACTCTTGATCGTTTAAATTCGATTTGTTAGTGGTTAAAATCCTTGGCTTTAAACGTTTGATAATAAAACCACAGTCTATCAACAGGTACCTACTCAAACCACAACACACCAGTTAGGAGTTCATCAGCCAACTACACACAGTGAAAACCCAAATCCAAGTCAAAAGTGGGCAGAAACTATCAAAAGCAAAACTCCTACACATCATAACCTAGCATACAGTACAATCCAACCTACCCAGAAACTTCTTAATCCTCTCAAAACCAAACTGCATTCTAAATTCCTCAAATTCCGCAAACAATCAATCAGGTGCCCGGACAACAAACTGGAGATTTAATCTCTGTAAGCCCAACAGCAAACTATTAATAATTTAACAGCAGAGATCAGACTCTTGAGAGAAGAACTGTTAAAAAATAATAATGGCTCCGATTTATAAGATAGCCCTTTGGAATGCCAATGGTCTCTCCAAACACAAACAGGAAGCAACATTTCTCATACACAACAGCATTGATATCTTACTAATATCAGAAACCCACTTCTCCAGCAGAAGTCAGTTTAAGATACCAAACCGTATTGTGTACTCCACAAATCATCCAGATGCAGAGAGACAAGCGAGGGGCGGCACAGCCATAATAATGAAAGAACAAAAACAAAAAAGAATCAAACATCATGAGCTACCTCACTTCAAGGAAAACTATCTACAAACAACGACTTTAGAGATTTTAGACTAGCATGGTCCGCTTACTTTGTCCGCAGCCTATTGTCCTCCTAATTAACCCGTCAACAAGGAGGGTTTTATAACTTATTTTCGGTCATTGGGTAGCAGATTCATGGCTGGGGGAGACTAGAATGCAAAGCATATTCACTGGGGCTCTCGCCTTTCTCCCCCAGGTAGGGGTAGAGCTCTGTACTAGGTCATGCAGGAACTTCAATTAAATCATTTGTCTACATATCAGCCTACATACTGGCCAACCGACGCAAAAAAATCCCGCACTTGTTAGACTTCTTTGTCACAAAAGGTATCGCTCTAGGATACCAGGATATCTGTTCATGTCTAGATTCATTCTTTGACCATACTCCTGTTATATCCACTGCTAGTGCTACAATCATCGAAAAAGAGAAACCAGTTAAGCTATTCAACAAGAGAACAGACCGACAATACTTCAGAAGCTTAGTGGACAACCAACTTGACATGAGAATTCCCTTAAAATCCACTTAGACTTAGACGCGGCCGTTTTAAACTTCACCACAATTATTCAGGAATCAGCTTGGACTGCTGCACCTATTATTCCAACTAAAAGTATACAAGAATGCTGTCCAATATGCGTCAAAAAGAAAATAGCTGAGAAGAGACGGCTTAGGAAAATCTGGCAAACCACCAGATATCCTTCAGACAAAACGCGATATAATAAAGCCTCTAGTGAACTAAAAAGCCTAATCGGGAACCTTAAAAACGAATGCTTCCAAGAATATCTGGAGAACCTTACCACCACAGATGACACCAATTACTCTTTATGGATAGCGACCAAGAGAATAAAACATCAAAGATTACCAGTCCCCCCTATACAGAAAGAAAATGGCAGCGGGGCACGTACTAACCTGCATAAGGCTGACACCTATGCGCAATATTTAGTAAAAGTATTTCAACCCTTACCGTCGTCAAATACTCCTGAAGCAGAATTGGAAATTAAGAACGCTCTAGAAGCCCCATACCAGATGTCTCCGTTGCCAGATCTCTTTACAGTCAGGGAAGTCAAAAACATGATTAAAACTAATCTTCATCCCAAAAAGGCTCCTGGCTTTGATTTAATTACAGGGCAACTTATAAAGGAACTTCCGCGAAAGGGCATAGTTATGCTAACAACTATTTACAACGCAGACTGGGCTACTTCCCAGCTCCGCGGAAAGTTGTCCAAGTAATCCTAATTCTAAAACCTAGCAAACCAACAAACAAAGTTAGTTCTTACAGGCCTATCCTGCCCATATTTAGCAAATTATTAGAGAAACTACCACTCAAAAGACTTATGCCCATCGTAGAAGATCTTAATCTTATTCCAGACCATCAGTTTGACTTTAGAGAGCAGCATTCGACCATACATCAAGTCCATCGTGTGGTAGACTTTATAAACCAATCATTCGAAGAAAAGATGATAGCCAGGCTTTTGATGAAGTCTGGCATGGTGGTCTCCTCTATAAATTAAAATCTTCACTACCTCACTCATATTACATTATTCTCAAATCCTACTTAGATGGAAGATACTTCCAAGTCAAGTATGAACAGCAACTAACTGAACTTCATCAAATCCTATCTGGTGTACCCCAGGGCAGCGTGCTGGGGCGGCTTTTGTACCTTCTCTTCACTGCTGATCTGCCCACCAATGATCAATCATTTACGGCCACATTTGCCGATGACCGAGGCCATTTTCTGACTCGTGAGATATGCCAAGCCGAAAATCACGAAATGAATACACTGTACGTACTTTACTATCTAGTTGGCTACCAAGCTTTAACATGATGGAAATTCCCATTGATACCGATACTGTCTCATTCCTCTGCGTATCATGTGTTCAAAATCACGCCCATTCCATATACAGGTTTGCTCGTTTGGATAATATATAATCAATAACATTAATAACTATAGTGTAATCGTTGCATTTGGATGTTCGAAATTACCTGCAAGCTCTTTCCGTTTGATTTTGCATTCACTATGATTTATTTATTAAATTATAAAATTTAATTACAAAAAATCACATATCTATGTTTAATTTAACACATCCACTGAAAACCAAACTAGATCTACCACAATAACCAATAACTTAGTAATATAGATCTTGAAGTGTCTAAAATAAATTTAGTTTGGTCAGCTTCGATCAGAAAACACTTCCTGCTCCATGTAAGTCTTTCTGGTCGGAACAAAACAAAAGTTGGATTTATTCCAGGGTTAAAAGTAGTTGATACACCTATCAGCCATTTTATTACGGAAATGGGAAACTTATAGCCCACCGACGGTTTACTCGAACTCGATAGCGTATTAAAGTTTATCACGAAATATTGCTCTATTACGGAAAATTGGTAACGCATTTGCCCATTTGTAACGCCTACGACCTTTCGACATTTAAGTTACACCACACAAAATAGATAGCATAAATCTTTCATAAAATTTTGTAGCATAATACTAACAGTGTGATTGATTAAACAAAATCCAAGTTTTTTCAATCAATTTATAAATACATAATTCCGTCTCCCTTTATCAAAAATGAATTAAACGTTAGAGTAGATATTGAAAATACATTACAGCCATTCAATACTCCAATGAAGACTTATAAATATAAATATAAATACTAGCGTATAAACATGCAACAGCCAAGCAGAGTACTATTCGATACATTGTAGTGTAACACATAAAAATTTTGCATCTAGGATTTTACAGATGAAACATTTATATCCATTTTATGTAACTTTTAGACATGAGCGCTTTTAAAAATTTTATGGCTATCGGATACCAGCACAAAACGCTTTCCAGTACGCCTTTTATCGATTCTGACCGTTCGCCAATAGAGGGTATGTCGATAAATTAATCTTGATTTGCTAAAACCGCCTCGTATGGCCCTATGATGTGGACAAAGGCAACCGCGTAATTCCACCTTTTGCTTTATAGCGTTCCATTTTAAAAGCCAACTGAGCAACCACCAGCAACCCAACGAACAAACTTTAAACCGAGTTGCAACTCCAGTATACTTTGAAGTTTTCACCGTACACGACAAGAGAGAAAATCCCAGATAATGGTACAAAACGCTAATTATGAATCCGAACTCGAAGAGGTGTATTTAATAACACCGGCTGGTTTCCCTCAGGAAGTTATGCACATCTTGTATTTGAAATAAAGTCACGCTATGGGGTTACAATATCCCTTAAGCAATTATGTTGGAAGTTAATCTTCGATACCTTTCTCATCGTCCTGTCTTTGCACAACAAACTACACTTTAAACTGCGAGCTTCGACTGATTACAACCTTGTTAGTATGATCAAGATAATTTTCAATAAAAGTCTAACAGTTATTTAACAGGTTTATCAGAGTAAATCAGATGCGACAGTGGGGTTTACACAAGAAAACCAAAAATTCGTTTGTTAATTAGACCGTTAGTAACGAGCGATCAAAATGTTTTCAAATTCGGGTTGGCGTGCTACAAGGTATGTCGTAGCTGTCATGTTACATACCGGTCGTGGTACCTTGTGTTTAGTTGTTCCAATGTAAACACAAGAACATAACCTCAAAGCGTATCTAGTCATAATAAAACGAATTTTAAAAAGTAAACTAATAAGGACAAGTAATTTAAGTGC
This sequence comes from Limonius californicus, assembly GCA_014611495.1. Lineage (NCBI taxonomy): Eukaryota > Metazoa > Arthropoda > Insecta > Coleoptera > Elateridae > Limonius > Limonius californicus. Next base: position 18,204 of record JABXWE010015726.1, read on the forward strand.
ATTTAGAGTATTTGAGGTTTATGCGGTGTGTTGAAAAGACCTCCATCTTCCTCAAGACAACCTCGGTCCCTTGTGCTTACATCATTGCTAACATTTTGTAAAATATGTGGAGAGTTGTTTAACTCGACACATTTTTCTATAATTATTTGGGTATATGCATCCAAAACGTGTTTTGAAAATTTTTCACGTGGGGACACACAAAAAAATCTGTAGGTGTTAAATCGCACGATTTTGGAGGTCATCTGCTAAAAGTATTTCTGCTGAAGTACTCGATTTTCGAAAAAGTGACTAAGGAGGGTTTCAAGTATTTCGCACTGCATGGAACGTTCCAGCGTCCTGTTGGAAATAATCATACCGTAGATCATGCAACTGATTTATGAATGAGAGCAGAATTGCTTCTCGATACCTGGCTGCCGTCAGTGTATCATTAAAAAATTGGCCCTACCAATTTTCTCCTGTTAACGCCTAACCAAATTCCAACTTCTTGTGGATGTATTGATGTTTCAGTGAAAATATGAGGATTCTCCCTGCTCCACATTCTCATATTTTGGGAAATCACGTATCCAGAGAGAGGAATCGTGACTCGTCCGAGAAGAAAGTTTTGTCAAATAAATTACCGTTATCGACATTGACCAGTGGTCTTTGTGCAAACTATTGTGGAAGCAGTTCGTACACGAGATTCATTCGATATGGAAACAAATTGTTATGTTCATTTAACTTTTACCGCTACATTTGGTTTAATGTCGTACTTTAATTGCCGCTTCTTAGGAATTAAAATCGTTATTTTAATTGCCATTTTTATACTAATAACAGTTTTCACTACTTGGTTTTTCTAAGATTGAGCTATGTTGACAGTCCCTTCGTAAGTGAAATTGGCGATTCATGTTTTGTCTGCACCCAACTCGGGACGCGTTCTGCGAATTTACCTTTCAGATCTTTCTAGAACAATTTCATCATATTTCTCAAGGTGGCGTAATATTTTCGACTAACACATGTTCGGGGCGCGTTTAGGTCTTCAGTCAGCCTTCGATCTTCACTGAACTCCGGTCTCCCAAATTCCATCAACGAGGGCCGTAAATAAATTGACTGCTACAAGTGCCGGCTTGGGTTTTTCGATGGGTACACCTTGTGTAATTTTCGTTTCGCTGTTTTACCATGGGGTGAAAACAGAATATCGATCATTGTCGGATCTTATAGAAGTACGCTAGGATTTTAACCCAGAAAAGGCAATTCACTGTGAATTTGCACATCGCCGCTGGGCGGATTAATATCGAGGCCATTATTTGTACCTGCACATTGTGACGCTGTTGCGATGAACGCCCATTTCATCCAGTCTTCAGGGGCGTACCTGCGGATTTTCATCATCATCCTGTGAACACCTCGAAATTGTGCCTGTCCCCGCCTCGTTACTACAAATCAAGGTAAAGAAACTAACTTTTCTTATTGCGAAGAAAGTACCAGTTTTTTGGGTGTAGTGAAAAATAAACCTTTTTTTACGCGTGAACTTGCAAAATTCGAAGTGATTGACCCTTTTTCTTGTTTATAATAAGAAGCGACCTTCAGTCGCCGACAGTTTTTGGTATTACCAAATGTAAAGATTAATTATACATATAGTGTGTTAATTCGTGTAAGCTCCGACGCCATTGGCCGCGTAGTCGTTTGGACCAATTACGTGCGCCAACGACGGCGAGCCCTCGGCTTTTGCTGTCATTCTGTTGTATTACCAATAATTTCATTATATGTGTTTTAAAATTCAGTATATCTTTTATTATTTTGTACTTGTATTTGTTTGTGCATGAATTTTGCAAGCTTCATATATATAGGAGGAGGCACAATGAAGATGAGTCCGATTCCCGTAAGCTGTCTGCTTCTCGACCTTCCACGAGGACCTACTATCAGCTGTATTTGGAAGGTGGGGCCCACTAATTTTGACCCACTCTGTACACAACTAGGAAGATTTCCACCCGTAAGCGATTTCCGTGAACTCCCCCTGCTCCTCTGAGCTAAGCTGCAGGCCTTTTTCCACCTATCCGGTTACGGGTCGACGAAAAGCTCGTTTGGCCCGTAACAAAATGGAACATTTTCTATTAAGATGGTTCTGCAAGTTCCGTATGAAAGGTCAACTTGTTGTAATAAGATACGGAGGGAAGTTGAAGGGGCATTGGCTAATATTTATCTTACATTTTCAACAATCACATCGGCTCGTTTTTAGGCCTACCAGCATCTTCTTTCCTGACAACACTACCGGTTCCATGAAATATATTTACCGACTAGGTAGAATTCTTCATATTAAAACACAACTTTTGGAAATCGTTCTTGAAATTCTACAGAACAATCTGGAATGGAGTAGGTCCACTCATCATTAATTTTTTGATCAGGCAGAAAGTAACACGCAACCATGATCGATTTTTGCTCTAAAGTAAAAACCTTTCTCAAATAACATTAAAATAAACGCCTTTATAGCCAACCACAACAAACAACAACCAAATTAAACAGATTTTTGCAGGTAAATAAATGATTTTAATTCGACAGTTGTTTAAATCGGCATTTGTTCATAGTTCAATCACAGACATGCAAAAAATATCATAGTCCTCCTTAATTTGAAAACTTTTCGATTACATGTTAATTACGACACTAGATAGAAGTCTTGAAATCGTGCTAAATGTAGGAGTTCGGATGTCACAAGTATAGATCAATTCTTTACATGCTCTTTCTAAAACAGCAATAAACAACTTACCCTAAGATATCTAGATACCATCACTATGATAAATTTAAAAAAATCAATCTAAATACTGGATTCTGTAGAACAAGAGCTATGCACATTAAAAAAATGCACTGTACATACTCTACACATATCTTTACGTTAAAACCGTGTTTGTAAACCATAGATTGATGGATTGGTAATATTCTTATAAATATATGGTTAAATTCAAAATATAACAACGCGCCTGATCAAGTTAAGGATTCAAACTACATTATAAATAGGTAAAACTTCCATAACATATGAATACAACAATTTATTCATTCATTTTTTTTTTGCACTTTTCGTGATGATTATTTTTGGATGCCTTGCAATAATCTGATATATTAACTAAAGATCACTTGCTAGGTTTGGGAATCTCAGAAAAAAAAATTGTATACTACAAATAAGCATACAACGCTGTAAATGATATGAACAAGCTCTAAATTAATTTTACAACGTTATATAAAGTAAAAATATTGTACCGCGGATATAATAATATATTTATTATTAAAACTGTTATTAATAATCCCCGGTACTGTAGATATTTGTAAAAGTATGTTCCTCTATATTTTCGAATTCAATTCCTAAATGCACTAGTTCCACGTCGTAAAAAAATATATGGTATGTTCCGTGCATTTTTTATTATAATGTTTACAATCAGCCACAGCTTAATGTACGTTTTCAATATATTTTTCGTTTTTAAGTAGCACTTGAAATTTACTTTGATATCTATCAAATAATTGTTATAATGGTTTTAAAAAGTCTCATTTATGTACAAACATTACATCAAACTATATTGAAAATTGTATTGCGGATACTATACTTCATATACCAAAGCTTATAACATGTTTGGATTATATTTTATATTTCCGTCAGCGAATGTATTTCTACCCAAATATATTTCCTTTTATATATTACTTTGCGAAGCACACATATTTCCTGCCCATGATACGCAATATTCAGTTAATGGTGGAAGGTTTCAAATTGCTCAGGAGGGAACCGCTTAAATGATTGCTCAAAACAGGAGCCGAGTGAATGGGGAGTAAAGATCTCTCAACCGGAATGGAACTTGCACAGGCGAGTACGTTTAGGGCACTAATTGTCAAAAAAGGCATATTTGTGAATTTTCATGTAAACTGTTGCACATAAAATGCATGGAAGCGTTTCAAAATGTGAGAAATTTCACACTCCAAAGAAAATCTAAGGTCTAAGAGCAAATTGTTCTTAGCAGTCTTTAAAATAATATACCTAACAGGAAGGGTTAAGTTAATTTATGCGAAAATTACGAACAATAAGCTTGCTTTAAGCTTTACATACTGTACAACGCAAACTATTTAATTATAGCGGCGTTAAAAAGCCAGGGACCTCTATAAAAGTCTGTCGCGCAGGCGTTTGTCGGAAATTTATTAGGGGCGTAAAAAGTACTGTAAAGGTTTATGATATGTGAACTTACCCGACATTTTTCATTTAAGTTTAACTAGATGTAACGGTATTACAGTCACAAACGTCGGAAACAAAACATCAATTTCATTTTGATAAAGTTGGCATAAATCCAAACATTTACATTAGAACTCTTCTCAGAATGTTTGCTCTTAAATTATTTCTAATTTTAGCGACTAATAGAAATACTTAATTGCTATATAAAGTGTATTTAAATTGGTGAAAAATGAACATAATTCTTGAAAATCTAAGATAAAACTTCTTAAAGGTCCTAACATGTACGGAATTCTTTAGTATTCTCTACTGCTTAACTCAAAAATATGGTTAATGTCAAATTGCAACAAATAATATGTATTAATAGCATAGAACACTTCTGAAACAACTTAGCACACAAATAGCACAATAGCAACAAGAAAACAACATTTTACACCGAAAATACAAACATTAATCTGGTTTTTATCAAAAATACGGGTATAAATTCCAACCTATTCCGGTTTCCACTTTGAACAGACAACACCAGAAACAGTCCGTGCTGTCCTATCTTGTGTCACAGACCACAACAAATAGCCTCCTGCCGAAGCCCTTGCAGTAACACTCGGATTAGGATATTGTACTACAGACGCTGCTTGGAATGGAAGGAGTCCGGTTTAACACCCCCAAAAACTTTTACCAATACGAACGCCCTTAGTTGTTTCTGATTTCAAAGCTTTGTATTCTTGTCGGCAGAAAAGCGATGTCCTAAACCTAACTCTAATACTATTCTACGTTTTAGTTCTTCTTACGAAGATTTCGCAATAGCTTTGGTAATTCCTCGCATCATCCCTAGTTGCCACGCCACCCAGTAGTTACAGTTTAGCACAGTGTTTAGGACGGTATGTTACGCATAAAACAATTCTTAAACAATTAATATCTACCAATAGATAGGCCGAAGATGACCAACGGAATCGCGTACACCAGTCTCCAGACCTAGCATGCCTCAATAACTATTTTTATAGCTTGACCAATATAGTTTAAATCCTGGCCACGGATTGCGCATAAACAAGATGGCTTAAGCGGAGACGGAGCATATTCTAATCTTGAACTGCGCGCTTGCAATGTCGGTACAGTCCGAGTAAATATCTCAATTGCAAGGATAAAACCTGACTATACTCCTTGTCCCTCCAAGAAAGCTCTCACCGTAATATCACACAATTGCTTCATGTTAAATCAATTGTCTTTCTACTTTTAACCAAATTGCATGATAAAATTGGAAGTCATAAAACTCTTATTATGTCAACATAATAATAAATATTATTCTTTGCACCCCATTACAGCTTGATAAATATAGCTGAAACTCTGGCCGCCAATTGCGCGCAAACAAGGTGACTTCAGTAGGGGCTAAATTCATTCTAAACTTGAACTACGCGTGCAATAACGGTACAGTCCGAGAATTAACAGTAGTAGCCTATGAATGTAACCATTTCATTTTAACTACAGTCACCGCACCGGAAGAAAATTTCTATTGCCGAGAGTAATAGGACTGTGACGTCGATCTTTCATCTCGCTTTTTTTGGATTACGCATTTCGCAGCTTTACCTGAGCTGGTCGATTTGTTAAACCCGTTATGTATAGAACTCATTTCGCATCTTTGGCGATCTAATAAATTGGATAACTGATAAATGCAGGACAATTTCATTCGTTTTAGAAAGGTCTTATTACAATTTAATTTTTTTTCAAAATCACGATCGATTCACAGTTGGAGTGGCGTTGGCGACGAGCTCGGGAACGGACGTGCTTTAAACGCTCTCGCGCAACATTGCTTAGCGAGACTTTCAAAAAAATATTTTGGGTGCAAACTATCACGTTCAAGTGCGTGTGTGTACGAACCTGGGAAGGGAGGAAGGAGGAATACCACCGGCTTTACCTGACGAGCTATCAAAGGTGAAAGATTAGCGATCGACAAACAAAACAACAAGACGGAGGGAAAAGCAGTAAAAGCTAAGTGATTGAGTGCTTAAGTAGCCTCTTGTAGTATTTGTAGTCTAATAGAATTAAAAAATAAAAAAAACAATCGATAAATTATATTCTTCATATATGACATTTAATTTTTCTTCCTCTGTCTGACTGTGTTGGATATTTAAATTTTGTTTCTACATTCAATTAAAATATTTTAATTTGATTCATCTCAAGCTTATAATTTAATATTATTAACGACGACTATTATATTATTATGTTTTGGCCTCCGTTGTCCCTTAAATCAGAATCGGTTTCGTTCGTTCTAAAAATACAAAGGGCGTATGATTTAAACTACATACGGTATACAACTGGCAATCAAATAATGTGGAAACAATATTCAGCCATAAAATTCTCTTTAATGAATGCTCAAAAGTGTGTCAAAGCTTAACCTTTAATTTTCAGGTAATTTCAGTGACTGTTTGAAAATGATCCTCAAACGGATTTAAATCAATTCCAAAGTCGTTTCAAGAAATTTCAATTAATTTCCACAAACTTGGCAGAGATGTTATGAAAATACAATACCAATTTAGGAAGATTTACAATTGGGTAATTTCCCAGGAAATTTAGATATTTTGAAACAATTACAAGCTTTAATTGACTTCAAAAGATATTAAGCGAGATACAATTTATTATATTAAATTCCAGTTTTAATGGACGCTTAAGGCAATTACACAGTAGAAGCTTTTTCACATTACATTAATAATCGTTGAAATTCAGGTAGAATGTTCTTAAAACCATCTGTATGCCGAATAATTTTTTTTATTATTCTGAAACCCCAAAGGCGCAAATTAACTTACACATTAGGCAATACTGCGAGTGTTGTTAATCAATTTCTGGGTCTGTAGCGTTGTCCCGGCAACGCTCATACATCCGGTCTTTTACTACCCATTATCCCATGTCCCTAATCAGAAGAATCTTTTTGCGATCCGGGATAACTGTCGTATAAGTAAGTTCCCGGGGGAATATTTTCCTTTAATCATGAACGCACTGTGTCAGAAAAAAATACTTTTATTAGCAAAAATGAGCTTTAGGGTTTCAAAATGAATATTTTAGGGCTTACAAAATGTTGATACTAACATATATTTGGCTAAATGGCACTTTACCGAAATAATCCTCTTCCGCTGTCGGCACGTTTAGAATTCATTGTGCACACACGCAAGAGAAATTACACGCATATATCATTATTAGAGTAACTCCCGCTGTTTATAAACATTCCCTTATTTTAACTGTACAACTTTTCAGCAGAATTTTGCTAGCCAATTCTGGATTAAATCACGCAGAATTCCTGCAGCAAAATTTTATTATGGTAAGACGAATTTCGCTCGATTAAAACGAGCAAGGTTTCTTGGGCGTTCCATCAGCAGATCAAAATGTACTCCTTAAGCACCCTCTCGACGAGAACATCTTCTGTCAGTGCTTAATCCCGAGATTAAAACGAAACGATGGGCTTATAAAATTTAGAACCGAGCCTACGATACCAGGTGTTATTAATTGAAGTGCCTAAGTTTCCATATAAAAGCCTGCCTTTGCTTTTGCAGCTTATTTTCCCCAAAGTTGGCTTGTGGGGTGTTTAAATATTCGACTGAAAGTATTAAGAAACGAAGAAAATGTCTTTTAATGATTTATAAGGATTACAATTTTTAAATATTTTAACTGTAATGGTTAAAGCCATATTATTTGAATGTCATTTTACAGCACTCATACAAACAAAACCACTCATTCAAGTGATTTACTTTTATATCCTATCAGTTTCTAATTTCCCTTTTCTAGTCCTGTTTATGGCATTGATTACAGCACTTTAGATTTCTTTATTAAATGATTATACGCAGGTAATATCTGGAAATCGTTACTTGAATTACGAGACCGTAGAGAATGTTATGTCCTACATAAAACAACGCTGTAATGAAACGAAACGAGTGATTGCATGAGGTTTATAATAGCCGCAATGAATTTTTAAAGTCTCACTCAAACAATGCAAAAACAACTTTTAAAACCAGAAATTTTTATTACTTTACTGCAAGTACATGAAAAATATTGTTCGGCAGTATGTAAATTAGATCTGTTAAAATGGTAAACATGTTAAAAACTCTAGCAACGCTTTTCTGGCCAAATAAAGACCATACAAGTAATGTGTACCCATTTCGTAATATGCATAAGTCACTCAGTAATTTTCGTGAATCATTTACGAAAGGTGTAGCGTTTTAATGACGAATTTATCGTTATTTACCCCACATTAAAATTTCAACACCAGCACCGCTAGCTTCGAATTTCAGCCCAACTTATATTATATGCACGCGGAAAGTGCCAGATCTCGTATGTCCTTATTAGCGCCATTAAATTTGCATTGCTAATGCTCCTTAAAGCAAGCCTGGTTAGTACCAACACATCCAGACCTTCAGGAGAATATGTTTCAAGACGTTCATTTAGTCCCATTGAAAACTCCCGATACCAATCTAGAAATATATTTTACCGTCGTTTCAAATCTTCCAAATTAATCAATGTCGAATTTTCCACGTACAATCAGCGACTAAAATAATGAAGCTATTATCAGTTGCATATATGCAACACATTTTACATGGAGGTGTTGAAAACGACAAGCGTTGTTTGCTGTATGTTTACAACTAAGATTTGTTCGGCCAGCTGGAAATATAAATCCAATTCAAATGTTGATGTATTCTTAGACAAACTACAAGGTTTTCTAAACAACCACATTTACTAGCTTGCGAATTTCTAGTTTTCGGTTTAGTATGTCCACCGGTACAACCATATGCTTGTATAGATCAATGCACGTAATACGAGGGCAGCCTTTTAAGTTTTTACAAACAACCACTAGGTGGCGCTATTGAGATGTGTCATTACTATTTTCGTAAAATTTAACATTTGTTACTGTGACAAACAGTGGCAGCTTAGAAATTGATCGAATAGTTTGTTTACAGGGAGGGTTTTCAAAATGTAATTATGTGAAAAAAGGAAATTTCACATGCAGGTTTTCGTTGGATGGTTTTTTACGATTTTAGTAAAGACCTAACTCAATAACAATGAACAGAATTACTTCGTTCAACTTTTGGTAATGAAGCACCACCAGAAAAGACTGTTTACAATTGGTTTCCAGAATTTCGTCGTGGTCGTGCGTCCGTCAGTGATGAATTTCGTGAAGGTCGACCAAAACCGGTTGTTATTCCAAAAAAACCTGGATGCTGTGCGCAACATGATTGAAGAAGATCGTCAAGTGATTTACAGTGAGATAGAGGCATCCTTAAGCATATTCGATTTTGTATGAACATTTAGTTGTGAAAAAGATCTATTCCCGATGGATTCCGCATAATTTGACCGAAGCTAAAAAAAAGGCTCGTGTTAATTGGTGTAATGAAATGCTCAAAAAATTCGACCGAGAAACTGCAAAATCCGAATACAACATCGTAACACGTGACGACACTTGGATATATTTGTAAGAACCGGAAATCAAGCAACAATCCACTGTTTGGGTGTTCCAACATGAACCGAATCCCACAAAAGTTGTTCGTTCACGAAGCACTTCCAAAAAAATGATCGCTTGTTTCTTTGGTTGTACTGGACATGTCGCAACCATTCCTTTAGAGAATCGAAGAACAGTTAATGCTGAATGGTTTATAACAATTTGCTTGTCAGAAGTCATCGACGAAATCAGGAAAACCAACCGAAAACGTCGCATCATTCTTCATCATGGTTCATGACAATGCTAGCTCTCACACAGCACGTCAAACAATTGATTATTTAAAGGAGAAAAACATAGAATTAATGTCTCATTGCGCGTATTCACCTGATTTATCGCCTAACGACTTCTTTGTGTACCCGAATGTCAAACAAACAATGCGTGCATAGCGATTATCATCACCTCACGAAGCTGTTGGAGATTTCAAAAACCATGTTTTTGGGATACCAACTTCGGAGTGGCAAAAATGATTGGAGAATTGGTTTGAACACATGCAAAAGTGTATAAATCTTAAACGCGAATATTTTTAAAAGCAATAAAACAGTTTGTTCCAAAAAATGTGTAAAAACTGGGCTGCCCTCCTACAATGTAAAAGCGCAAGTATATTTAAATACATTTTACAGCGAAAGCAATACTAGATTTATATTATAATTTATAAAATACATTTCATAATGTAAATATGCTTTTTACAAATAATTATTACCTACATTACTTTAACATTCCTATTCACTGATTTTAATAGTTTCATATACCTTGAGTGGCAAAAGTAAATCCATTCTTCCCTTTAATTTTGATATACGTATGGTAAGCAAAGTAAGAAAATATGACCAGAAAACGTAATTTTCTGAGATAGCATTTTAGTTCCACTCATTATTAGAACGGCGCGACGCCCAGTTATATTTTGCAAATCGATCGATAGCAGCAGAGAGACAATTCATTAGAAGGCTCGCTTCATCCCGAGTATCCATTGCTGATTTTTTTTAATTCTATGCAGACCCTGAAACGGCTTTCTGCACTAAATGAAGACATTGTACCATAAACTTAACATTAACAAAAAGTTATAGTAAAGCATATTCAAGCTTTCTGTAAAGCTTTATTTAAAATACTTGGAGCGAGGTATTCGACCACTCTGCCCTTGCCTATTATGTACGGCGTATACGAGTATCAGCGTCACATTTTTTACAGGTAACTGTACAATACAAGTAATATGCTCTTCTCCAGCTCACTTCGAATTAGGCCAACCAATCAAGAAAACTATAATTACAAAATCAAAATTAAATTTTTTAAATTTTCTCCGATGAATGATTTTTTCATTAGTTAAAACATTTGCAATTGGTAACACACAAAGCGCCTAATACATTTCCTACTACACAGTCCAATCAATAGCGACGAGCAACACATTAAATTTACATTTAATTCCATGGCGCCTACAAAATTATCGATTTCGCTGATAATCGATACGTTATAGCAAAAATAATTAATATCTTTAAAATAATATTAAGCACAATTTAATTTAATTTATTTAAGCTTTATACGTATTTGGACATTTGTACTGTGTGCAATGAACTTAATAATCAAATTCTCATTCGTTTAATCAATGAGCGCGCGAGTTCGTTTTTAAAATTAACGTTTAAATAATTAATAATTTTGCTACGTTTCTAACGTAAGCTTTATGTTGTAGTGAGTGTAGAGTATTAATAAACGTTCAGAAGTCATCAATAAACCCAAATGAACTATTAAAACATGCCAAAATATCATTAACATAACGGAACCGAAATATAATTTTCGAAGAGTGATTTGATTCAAAAATTCGATCTTCTAAATGTTCCATAAGTATATATTAGCTGAAAGTGGTGAAATTGTACTTCCCATTGGGAAACCGTTTTTCTGAAGATAAAGAAGATCATTAAAAATAAAATAGTTTTGATTAATGAAAGTTCGAATAATTGAATCAACTCATTTCGTTCTGTTAATTCAACATTTTTGTTGATAAAAATATTATTTAACAAAGGAATACATTGTTGAGGAGGTATGAAAACATATTGGTGACATGGAAACTAACTAGTTTTTTTGGTGGTAAACTTAAATTCAACAACTTATTGATTATTTCGAATTTTTAACTGAATATTTAGGTGTGTATTCTAAACTAGTAACTATATTATTTAATGATTTTGCTAACATGTGGTTGGATGCCTTTATGTGACACTACCGGCCTAAGTTATGTTTATTTTCAGTTAAATCTGATCAGAAAATCTTACTACTGTTACATCTCCTAACGAGTAGTGAACTCTTAGATTTTACAATAAAAATATTGTTAAGATGGGGATGAGAATAACCAAAATTGATTCATGTGTTCACACTTTAGATAAAGTTGGTCTGTGACTGATTTTTTAAACATTTGAGGTGGGATCCTTGATCTCCACGGCTCCGCCTTCTAGGAGTTTTAGGAATTAAAAAATGCTTCTTATTAACCCATAAACGTTGCAATTTTAGTGTGTGCAAGTGTGAAACTATAAAAATGGGGTAATTTTTGAAATGTGTACGAGGGTTTTTCCGTAAAACAACGCTACCAGTTACAATCAAATTCTTCAAGGTATTGAAAGCGATAAATTTTAATCGGTGTTTGTTAATTCAAGAAACGTCTCTTAAAAAGTTCAGGTTAATTCCCCGTTACGTAAAACACTTGTCCTATTTTCCTGAAACTTAAAACAAAATCTAATTTAAAACAACCAAAGGGCAGTATTTTAGGGTATCTTAAGTTAAAATCGCACGATTCTTTTCTTGGGACATAAGTTTCGAGAAAAAACTCAAAATGCTTGATCAGCAAAATAACGACATTTTATTCAAACTTAAATATTACTGGTTAATTTTACATCTTCTGACAATATGAAAACTAATCTACAAAACTGATAACGGACCACGTTGCTCAATGGCACGCAATTTGGCTAAGACTTGTCTCATCTGCCTTTGAACGATGTTCCGGTCCACTTCCCGAATTTTTCTAAAAATTACTGCCCGCAATTGTTGTTCATTTTGGGCCTTTCAACCTTTCGACACAATAATGACCAAAATTCTTCCATTGGTCAAACTTGTGGGGACATTTGGAGAGTTATCTTCTCTCGGTACATAATTGACGTTATTTTGCTCCAACCATTCCCGAGTCCTCCTGGCATAATGGCACGAAGCGAGATCAGACCAAGATATTATTTGGTCGATCTGATGATGGATATTAATAAAATTAAGCATTTCCAGTAACCATCTTTGGGTATAAAGCCCAGCATCCACAGCTTCTCCCCGAACTCGGCCAACATGGGGTGTTGAAATCCCAGCCTTAGAAATCGCGCACCAAACCAAAACTATGTTACGGTTTATTTTTGTTACATACTGTACATAATTATTATATTTACAATAGTAGAGTTCTGTACTAAATAGTAGTTGTGAAAGTTGTTCTTAGGTGTCGCTAGCTGTTTTGATTTAACATAATTTTAAATTCTATTGTTTGAGTTAAAAAAAAGTGGCAACTTTAGTAGAAGGGAAAATTTAGCCATTTTCTGGATTTTGGGTCTTTTGTCCTCCATCTTTGAAGCTTGTTAGACGCGGATGCGAATTGCGGAATTTTTCGGATTTTAAAAGCTGAAAGATGAAATTCTAAGTACTGGAATTAGTGTTGTTACTATATTAGCTACAAATTAAAGTTGTGAAGTACTTAATTAGTCTGCTGTGCAGGATTTAAATGGACAAAAACTCTTCGAGCCGTTTAAAATCTTAAGGTATGCTATTCTTATACTAAGTTGTTAGTTAATTACTTTACTAGCGTTCAAATTTGGTTTTAGGCTTTTATTTGCTGTTATTTGCTGTATTTCCTTGTCGTTTCGTTTTGCGAAACTAAGTTTGGTTAGTTGATTCGATGGTAGCTGAGATTTGAGGAAGCTGTACGTTACTTCGGGTTGTACTTTATCCTGTAAGCTGTGTTTGGAATTGGTTCGATAGTTAACGGAAGCTTGGAAGTGGTATCTACGGTTGTTTGCAACGTTTCGATTTGTGCCAACATCGTCTCAGGTCATTGGAATTAAGCCTAACATCTATCGTTACCTAGTGGTCAATCGAACGTTGTTGGTATTCACCACAACCCATCATCGTACAAGGTCGGTGACTTATATTTAACTTTGGGAACCTTTGAAATAGCCTCCAAGAATCTTATGTGAGTCAGCAATGTAATGGTACAAGGGCTACCTAAATCACAATAACTTAGTTTACTTGTAATTATGGTAAATACTTTAGTTATGATTATAGTAGTTCTTACGTAAGGTAAAATTTCAGTTAAGAGTGCATTTAACTTGATTTCATCTTGCTTAAAGTTGTGGTTGATTGCCACTAGAATTTATATAACCATTTGCTTTGCATTAAAGTGTTGTTACATATTTAAACGTTGCATAATATTATAAACGTTGTTGTATAACTTAACCTAGAATTTCATGACTTAAGTATAGTTTGTTCAAGATTTGTTTGCTAAAGTTGTTGTACAGGAAATTTCAGATCAATTTATACGTAGCTAATTTCAATTTATATTTAAAGTTGGACAGAGTTTAAGGAACACTCTTAAGATTTTATTTTCACTATTCAGTTATTTTGGAGAGCTACGCAAGAACGACTTAATAAGGTATCAGTTTATTTATTTTGTGTGTTTTCACATTTACAGTGTTATATAGGTGGAGACCAAATTGAAAAGCAAACAAGTGGGTTTAGATTGTTATTACTTAACTTGTGGTTGTCAGTTAGGGAGCTCTTGGTTGCTTTTCAATAGTTGTATAAGCGCTTATAACAAAGGTAAACCCCTGTACTTAAGTATTTCTTAATTTATTTTGAATTTACTTCGGTTATGATAAACTTTTGCGAAGTTCAATTCCTTAGCTACATTTTCATTTCCTATTTTAACTTAGAGAGTTCCTTGTCGACTAATGTCACATATTTTCCTCATTTCATTGACATTGATGTTACTGTTGAATAAATTTTCGGTATCGCTACAGGTTTGTTTGATTGTGTCTTGGGAATTTAGTTCACTTGGGTCTTGTGGATTTATTTTATTCATTTTAGTGGCTACTCAGGTAAATTTAGACCCTGGCGCCCATTTCATAGTATAATTGTACCTATTTGGTCCACTACAAGAACCTCCCCTCACCTCTGAGTTTGCCGGTAAGTCATTTTGCCACCGTACCAAGGACCATTCAAGAACTTTTTTTCAAAATTTGGTAGCAGTATCCAGGATTTTCTTTGATTTGGTCACACACAGTGGCGTACCCAGGATTTATTGGATTTGTTTATACATTAGAATTTCTTTTATTTATTTAACAAACATTCTGTACATATAGTTAAACCAGTGAGAATAAAATTTATTGTTTTTCAAGCCCGTGTAATTGAATTCTGGACAACTCCAGAGCCTACCCAGGTTAACAAATTTTGAAACGTTCGCGTCTCGTATGAGCAGCGGGGCGCAACGTTACAATGTCTCGGATCAAGATATGATTTGATAAATTGATAGTAGTCTGATGGTAAATTATTCTTAATTTTATAAAGTAGGCTATCGTGCCATACATTTTCAAAAGCTTTAGAGACGTCTAAAAATATACAATACCTTTTCCCTTCAAAGTCTTTGTTAATCTTGTCCACTACTCTGTGGATTTGCTCGATGGTAGCGTGTTGTCTGCGAAAATCAAATTGATGATCTGGTATTAAATTGTTATCCTCGTAGCTGTCAACCCCGATAGCAAAATTTTTTCAAAGACCTTTGATAAAACTGGCAACAAACTAATTGGTCTATATGATGCTACGTTATCGTCAGGCTTGCCCGGTTTAGAGTTTAAAATAATCATGGTAACTTTCCACTGTAGCCTTTCCCGTAATCAGAATTTTGGTTTTTGTTTCATGTACGGTGAATTGTTTAGCTGGTAGAATCATCTGAAAGGGTGCTACAAGAGGCTGCTGGATTTCATTTTCCTCTTCATTTGAAATTTCAGAGGGAAAGAGTTTGGTATATCATATATGACTTAGTTAATTATTGTGGGTCACCTATTTTTGCAATGGTAGGTTCGTAATTCTCCCGTGAATCACCATGTATGTAAAATTAGTTTTTACAGTCTTATGCCCCTCGTAAATCGAATCGTAAATCAAATTTTGTCTATGTATTCATGTTTTCTTGTTCTTGAACATATTGCCTATTTTATAGCATCCATTTTAAATAACATATCTTTGAATAGTGCTGCTGCCGTGTTTTCTTTTTGCAAACAATATTTAAAGAATTTTATAGCGTCTGTTTTTCAAAAATAAGCCAGTTTTATTTGCAAACACACTAGAAATATTAAACGTTATGTCCAAATATCTGTGTTAAAAGTTTAATACTTTAATTGGTCATAAATCCATCAACCACTAGGTTTTTTTTAATTAAAGAAGAATGTTCATTCTAACAGTAACAAATCAAATTTTAAATTTCTAATAAATTACAATTAAGTTGCTAGATAAAGTCACGGACTAAGCTTCTGAATACGAACATTGCAGCAAAATTGCAGGAAGATGCAGCGCGCATAACGAGGTTTACTGTGCAATATTTATAACCTTAATTATAGGTTAATTACACCTAATGTACCTTCCGCCTACATCCTGATACAATTTTAATGTTGCCGCAGCATTAAACTTAATATAGCAAACGAAATTAAATTATATTGCATGTTTTATAGGCTGGAATTATGGCGCATGTAAAATTATACGAGATGGTTTCAGTACGGATGATGCGTGTAGAATTATTAATTATTGCTGATATTTTAATGACGCCACGTTAATGATTAATAAATTACTTTGGTTATTTTTCACGCCAAGTGGAATTCCTTAATGTAAAGATCTACCCAATCAATTTCTTTAGTTACTAACGACATTTCAAATAGTTTAGGGTCTTTATAAAAAGCCTTCTATTAAAGATCGCTTAACGTAAAAATTCGAACGTAGCTGCGCTATAAATTTTCCTGTTTTTGACACATTGAGTGACAGCACTATTAATTAAAAGTAGTGATGACATCGTCGTCTTCTCGTCCTTTCAGTTCCCGGAAAATTTTTAATGAGAGCTCTATAATAGCCAAATTTAATTAAGAATTCCAAATTTTTGCGAGGCACGAACCGTCGGGCTCCTGCCAGAGCGAAGGAAAACCTGAAAACAAAGCTGCAAATGGAGCTTTTTAAGGAAGCGTGGCACGTTCAGCCTACAGGCGAATCTTAGCAGGAGGACCCAACAATAAATGATGTTAAGATGTCGACGTGTGATGGTTTTACAAATACTGCAGAAGGACGCTTGACGCGCTGAAAGAGTTCCCTTCACCCCTGTGCGCGACAAATAAATGGCACAAAGCTTTACAGATACTCCTGGATAAATTAACCGATGTTATTTACGTCACGTGAAACTGCAGGGAAGCGAATTCTCGGCAGGATCACGACATCCTGCTAGAAGCTTTGACGTCAGCTGTTTGAGTTGTTTACCAAATCTTGAAAAATAGCTGAATTATTAAGAAGCCTCGTA
>JABXWE010015728.1:0-13612 GCA_014611495.1 Limonius californicus
TAGCATGCAGCAAAGGTACATCACATTTGTGAAATGGAGCGATCAAAGAGAAGTGTTTATGACTTCTACTTCTTATGGTGATGAAATGGTTGAACTGGGAACTGATAGAAAAGGTAATAAGAAAATGAAGCCTAAAATCGTGTTAGAATATAACAAAGGGGAACAGGGAGTGGATACAACTGATCAGTGCTCTAGTTATCAATCTTCTCTAAGAAAGTCACTAATATGGTACAAAAAATTGCTATTGAACTCATATGTAGCGCAACAATAGTCAACAGTCGCATAATTTATAATACAGTCACTAATAAAAACATAGATTTATTGGAGTTTAGAGGATCTGTTGACAAAAGTTTACTTCAAGTGAATAACAAAGCCATTTCTGATCAGCCTCGTACTAAGAAAACCAAAAAAGGTGCCCACAAGTTGGAAAATCTTCTATACGATAAAGGAACTCCGATTCGCAAAAGATATCAGGGATGCTATCAAATCCACAAAGAACAAGGCCTTAATTCTAAAAAAAGCAGGGAAAAGACAAAAAGAGTAACTACAGTTTGGAAGGAATGTGATCAGGCATATTGCCTCCAGTGTTTCAATAAAATCCATTAACCACTTTTTATCTATTTTTTGTTAAGTTTTATTATTAGTACACAAGATTACCCGTTTTTAGTTGTGTTTTTATTAATAATATGGCAAATATGGCACCCATCTATCCTAGCAAGTAATATAAAGGTTGTACTACAGAGTCCCAAATAAATTATAATAGCAATCACTACAAGTTCATCTTTAAATTATAATGGAAAGTAGGTTAAAGTGTGAAACAAATATGGTTCATAGAAATTAGCATTAGCGTAGCCATATATGGCTCATGGGTTTCGGAAAATTGCTCGAAACCAATTGCTCGAAAGAAAATTGCTCGAAAAACAGTTCCTCGAATGGAAAGTTCCTCGAAAGGCAAGTTGCTCGAATAACAATTTCTCGAAAAGAAGATTGCTCGAAAAAATGAAATAATAAAAATTTATTTATATTTGTTTACACTTAAATTAGAAAGATAATTAAAAGATTATTTTCAGAGAATTCATATTTGCATGTACTCGTTAAGGGTATCAAGTACCTGTTTAACATAAATATAATAACATAAATAAATTTTTCGAGCAATCCTCTTTTCGAGAAATTGTTATTCGAGCAACTTGGCTTTCGAGGAACTTTCCATTCGAGGAACTGTTTTTCGAGCAATTGAATTCGAGCAATTTTCTTTCGAGCAATTGGTTTCGAGCAATTGGTTTCGAGCAATTTTTACCAAACCATGGCTCATAGCACAGGGAACGTGTTAAATAAGTTTTGTAAGAAACTGCCTGAATTGGTATTCCTTGAATATGATTTTTACAGCGTTATTAGAAATACTCTAAATGTGAAGTCGCAGGCATTGTAATACGCAAATATGGAAATGGTAGATAAGGATTTGTATTGAGGAGATTTTTCGAACTACTTATATCTTTAAGGAAACTTCTGAAGGTGTTGGAGTTATCCTATGAAAATTAACGCAAAATTAAGTTGTAATGGAGCCATAGTGTGAATCGTTCGTAAATCAGTAACATGACAATTAATTACAACTTGGCCACAGTGAATACAACGCACCCTATGTTGAATTACTTATAGGAGTTTATATATATATATATATATATATATATATAGCGAGTTTTTTTACAACAATTGTCGTTTCCTTCATCTAATCCGTCGAAGTTTTCTGTCTTGCGTGTCTTCCTGGGCTAACTGCCTACTTGACCTTACCTCTTGCACTGCTTACTCCCAGGTTCTTCGGGGTCGACCTCTCTTCTTTCTTGCGGTAGAGAACCTTTAACAAATTTGCTGTGGCCATCTAATTTCTTCCATGCGGTTTAGATGTCCATACCACACTAGTCCTTTCCTCTCTATTCTATCTATTGAATCCTCTTCCACTTCCATTCTTTCCTTGATAATTCTGTTGGGAATATCTCCAAGTCTTGATACTCTGCAGCTTCTTCTTAGGGCATCTATCTCGAGTGCTTGCAGTCTGAGATTTAGTTTTTTATTTACTTCCCAGACTTCTGAGTTGTACAGTACAATTCCTTCTACAATTGTATGGTATGTTTTTCGTTTTGTGCTGTTTCTATGTCCTTGCTCCACCATAAACCATTTACCTGCTGCATAGCTTTTCGTTCCTGGTTTATTCTCCATCTGTATCTAGATCCTCTCCACCTGTACCTACTGCCAAATATTTTGTTTTGTCAAGGCTTGTTTGAAGACCACAGGACTTATATTCGCCCCTGAGCTTTCTTGTCTTCTACGAGAGGCATCCTCCTTATCGGCAGTTATAACAACCTGGTCGTGTGCGAATAGTAGTGTGTATAGGAGCGAGTCATATACATATGTATGTATTCCCATGGCTGAACATTTTCTTGCCCATTG
The DNA here is from genome assembly GCA_014611495.1 of Limonius californicus. NCBI lineage: Eukaryota > Metazoa > Arthropoda > Insecta > Coleoptera > Elateridae > Limonius > Limonius californicus. Next base: position 2,446 of record JABXWE010015728.1, read on the forward strand.
TCTAAGAGCATGCGAGACGTAGATTTTAAAAAGGATAGGAGATATGCAGCATTCCTGCAGTAACCCTTTCGTAGTTTTAAAATTTTCTGACATTTTGTTGTTTAATTTGACAGCTGAGGTCGTACCATCATATGTATTTGACACTTTGTAAGTGCTTTTCATTTATTTCCGTATTATTTAATACTTGGATCATTTTATTCCTCGGTACACTATCGTAAGCCTTTTTAGGTTCGCTAGGAAAACGTAAAATAATTCCAAACTTCGATGCCAACACACATACGAAATAAAAATGATTAATGTTTTTATATCAATAGCGTGTCGTATTGAAGTGCATTGCACTTTGTAATATTAACATCACACTAGTAGCAACCCATTTATTGCTTGCTGGTAATATGAATTTAATGCTCCCCGCCATTAGTTTTCAGGTCAGTTACTCGTAATGTGCGTTGATGTGGCGGCAGCCTGTAATTTTTTAATTAATTGCGACCCTGTTTAATCGTTTACCCTTCGTCATTTGTCATTTATGTTTCAAACTGTTAATGGATACTTGTCGTTACTCTGTTCGAAGTTCCTGTGTGTTTTGCTGTATTTGAAAGCACTCTTTTATTTAATGAGTAGAATATTAAAACAATCCAAAGTAGTTTACAGAAAAAAAATTGTTTTGGAAATGTCATGATTATAGGTGAAATTAGTTGAAGTGTGGAGCAGATTAATGTTGCAATTTAATGGGATATATTTTGTAATTGCACTGTTAATTTTATAATCATTACAATCCTATAAAGGGAATTTACTAGTATGTATTAAAGTTTCAAGGCGGCCGTGGGCTAGAGGTTAACGCGTTAGACTTCTAGGCTGAAGGTTCTGGTTCAATTCCCAGTATCGGAACATTGGATTTTTAACGGCCGTTCGCCCTCGCAAGGCAATAGCAAACTGTCGAAGTATTCTGCCTAGTAAATCTTCTCTGGAGTAGAAGTATTTACACTTCCCGTGGTTCTGAGCCCACGTTAAGCTGTAGGTCCTCTAAGTCTGTGGTAATTTAAACGCGCAACACTGACGTAAGGGAGAAGATCGCTACGTCTCGTAAGAGATAAAGCACTCGAAGAGGATTAAAGTTTCTAGGATATTATTTACAGATTTACGTTCACACATTCGTTGAATATTAATATTTTACATGGCATTAAATTATAAACCTGTTTTATAATTCATATAACAATATTCAGTTATGAACAAACTGCAGATTTTTAAGCAATAAAATGCATAAATAAGCATTTGAAAACTTAAAATAGTATTTTTAAGCAAAAATAATCTATTAAAAACAACTACTGTTACTAAACAATTTCTGTGAATAATTCACTTTTATTGTCCTATTTAAAAGAATTACATATTCAGTTATAATAAGAAAAATAAACCAGTTAAATATATATTTTTTGCTACAGTACTTATCTATCAGTGTAGATATATGCAAATATGGTCAAATTGTATAATATGTAACACACTTTTAATTAGGAAAACAATAAGTTATTGTAGTATTGACTTGCCATGTCCGGGGAACACGACGCAAAATCCCTGAAGAAGAACCTGCGGATAGAAACCCCCGGACAAAAAAACCTCCGAATAAAAAACCCCGAACAAAAAACCAAGAACAAAAAATTCCCGGACAAAAAATCCAAATTATATGGGGTCCTTAAAAAATTATTATTATTATTATCATCAGTTATTACTTACTTATTTTATTAATTTTCATTCAAAACTGCAAAAAGAATTGCGATTTCAAAAGTGAAACATTTACTTAATGTAAAATAGCTGTACAGGAAAATAGATAATTTATACCCCTACCAACATCTTCTCTAGGAAGAAATGCTAAACCGTCCAGCTTTCAACAAAATTTTATAAACCCCTTATCCTCCTTGTACCCCTGTTCCAGATCTAATTCCTGAAATTTGTAATGGCTGTTTAGGCAAAGATGGTAAAAGCATCGTCGTGTAGAAACATTATCCCCGAATAACACTTTTACAAGTTAGGTTAGGTTAGGTTACCTATTAAAAGATAATTGCTATCTTAATATTACAACTTTTGTTATTTGGTTAGAGATTACCACCTTCTAAATATTGCAAATGCGTTTTTATACCCGGGGGTTCTTTGTCCTGGGTTTTCTGGTCCGGGGGTTGTTGTCCGTGATTTTGTTTTGTCAGGGGTTATTTGTCCGGGGTTTTTTGGCCCGGGGTTTTTTGGCCCGGAGGTTTTTATCCGTAGATTTTTTGTCCGAGAATTTTTGCCCAGGGGTTGTTTGTCCGGACTTTTTAGTCAGGGGATTCTTTGTGCAAGTTTCTTTTTTGTCCGTGGATTTTTGTCCGAAGTTTTTTTTGGTCAGGGGGTTCTTTGTCCGGGGGGTATTCGCCCTGGATTCCTAACAGGTATCAAATGTAGGTAACATGTTCGAAATAACTTTCCTGTAACTAGCATGTATAGAGCTGCATCGGAATACATAATTAAAACACATCCGTAGATAAGCAATAGTTTGACTATTTGTTCGTACTAAAAGTTGAGGACACAAAAGTCTCCTGTACAACCATTAGTCCAGTCATTCTGTACATCGAGCTTACAAAAGGTCCGGTAGTTCTGCTTTTTGGATATGTTCTTCATTTAGGGGCCAGAAGAGAGGATCTAAGTTTTCTGACACCGCGGACCTCGGCAACGGCCGCAATATTGGAAAAAAGGGACAAAAAATACCATTTTCCGCTATATCTCGTAAACGGTGGATTCTACGACATAAAAGGTGGTATACAGAATTAAAGAACATAAAATTTTCTATAACTTTTGTAGGAACTTTTTTTGTCTATATCAAATGGTTTTCAAGATACAGCGCTCCAAAGTTGAGAAATTTTATGAAAAGTAGCGAAATGATCCGTTTAGAGTGAATTTTTTTCTCAATTATCGATTATTTGTTACTTTTCAACTTTCATTAACTCGTTCATACTAATTTCCACACCACAAGGTCCTCAGAAGGACTGCTAGGGTGAATGAGGTCTCTGAAAACACTATAGACTAGTATAGACGGAAGCCGGCCAGAACGCATAATAAGCGTTTTGTTATTCTGCGCCGTTAGTATGCGCGTAGCCTGCGGTTGAGTAACATATCAGTCGCTATGGCTTCTCTGGAGGCCCAAATGTGTGAAATAACTGCTCCATTTGACGATAAAATAGATATAGACCAACCAGGACCTTCCGGAATATAGACTATTATATGATTATACAATACAACTGACGTGACAAATGTGGATTAGACTTACTGGGGATACAACTGAAAAAAAAACGCTCCATAAACTCTACCTCCAGGTGGTGTGGAAATGAGTTCCAGATGCTTAAAAAATTCTGAGTTTGGTTAGTAAAAGTTAAAAAGTAACAAATAATCGATAATTGAGAAAAAAATTCACTCTAAACCGATCATTTCGCTACTTTTCATAAAATTTCTCAACTTTGGAGCGCTGTATCTTGAAAACCATTTGATATAGAAAAAAAAAGTTCATACAAAAGTTATAGAAAATTTTATGTTCTTTAATTCTGTGTACCACCTTTTAGGTCGTAGAACCCACCGTTTAAGAGATATAGCGGAAAATGGTATTTTTTGTCCCTTTTTTACAATATGGCGGCCGTTGCCGAGGTCCGCGGTGTCAGAAAACTTAGATCCTCTCTTCTGGCCCCTAAATGAAGAACATATCCAAAAAGCAGAACTACCGGACCTTTTGTAAGCTAAAGCCTTTTTATTGTCTAAAATGACTGGACTACATTGTATATTAAATAAATGCCGCACTTTTGACATCTCAGTTCTTTCTGCATTTTTGAATTAAAATTAATAAATTACTAGTAATAACTGATAATAATAATAATCGCTTAAGGACCTCACATAATTTGGGTTGTTTTTCCGAGAGTTTTTGTTCGGAAGTTTTTTGCGCGGGGTTTTCTGTCAGGGTGTTCCTTGGTTCCCAGGTTTTATTTTTGCCCAGGGGTTTTTTGTTCGCTTTTTTTTTGTCAGGGGGTTATTTCTCCGGGTTTTTTTTTGTCCGGGGGTTTTTCGCCCTAGATTTCCAACAGGGATCAAATGTAGGCAACATGTCCGAAGCGACTGTCCTACAGCGAACATGTATAGAGCTGCATCGAAATACATTGTTAAAACACATCCTTAGATAAGCAATAGCGTGACTATTTGTTCGTTCCAAAACTTAAGGAAACAAAAGCTATGATCTAGTGGAATTGAATGTCGGTAATTTTCTTACTAAAAAACTTATAAGTTTCGACAGCATCTGTAGTTTTGTCAACGGACAACCAAATAATTACTCTCCTGATATTTAGCTTGTTTGGCTGAATAGGGAAGTTGCACTTATCCATATAATATTCCAGTAGACTCGTTCGTACGGCGGTTGCTACATTTTGCTAGGAACTTAAAAATTCTGTTTTTTACGTCCTTCCGTAGAATGTTAGCAGTGACAAGCGTATGAAGAAGATCTTTTCTACGTGTTACCTGAAGATCTGAGGTGTAACTTATTTTGTTAGCCTTCTTCCAGTAACAAGACAAATACATTTTCTAGGAAAATACTGCTAGTTACACAATCGAATCCTATATCCTATATATATATATTGCTGTGAGATAGTTTTTTTAACTAAATAAATAAATAAGCAAGCCCCACGTTGGGTTGCAAAAAGGAAATTACTTGCTATGTGAAATTCCTCACTAATATAAATAATAGTTGTAACAATCGCAGATGGGGTTCGATAATCTGCTGTAGATACACACAATAGAATGATACACAAACAATCCTGTGCCTTCAATGACATATACAAATTGACGACAAAATTGTATCAAAATAAACACTTCACACAGCACTATCTTAAAATGAGACTAAAAAATGAACTTTATTTGAAACAAAAGTTTAATTAATTTATTCTCAGGGTTATTAAATACTTGAGCTTGAAATAATTGGGTATCACGAAATTGAATTCCTATATTTTTTTTTAACTAAAGGAAGTAGGCAAGGCAATTTTGAATCATTTGAATTCGTAAAGAAATAATTTATTTAAATGAGTAAAGGAAACTGCAAAGGAACAAACTAAATACTGGTCAATAAAATTTAGATGAATTGAAAATTTGCATGAATTTGAAAACAACCTTTCAAGAACTTCAACTGTCATTAGCAAATAAACACAATTAAAAATTTAAAGTAATGGAACTAATCACTATCAAATCTGCTGTTCAGCTTTTTCCTTCCTTTGTTCATCAATATTTCTTTCTGCTTACATCCTTTCCTGCGTGCGCTGCCTTGTATTACGCGGCTCTTTTCATGTTCGTTGTTGATCTCGTGCGGATGGAAAATCAAGGTACTCGTATAATTCCAATAGACGAAGAATTCTTATCGGCCTCTCAGTAATTCCTAGATTGCACTGGATCTTTGATGAATTTCAGGTAATAGATTGGCTTTAATATTGATGTTGCAGATAACCAACAAAATTATTAATCGTTGTTTCGTTGTTGAACGTTGATAATTATATTTTTATTGAAATCGGAGCGCTGGGATAATTATTATTATATGCACGTAGCACTGGACTTGTTAAACTCTTCGGTAAGTAAAGCACTTAGAACTTTTATAGCTCTTTTCAAACTTTGACATATGTCAACAAAACAAAATTCACAAACAGTAATTAATTTTACAAATTTGGTTAGGAAACCTTTAAAGGTTCCTCGTCGAAAATTTTAAGAAGTGACGTTTATTTCCAGAGTTTCCCTTTCATACTTGCTCTGAAAAAAGCTAGCGTTGTCATGGCAACTCATATAACTTTCAGATATTTTAACAAATTCTAATCTACCTTCCATGTCACCTAAAAAAACTGACCAATCAGAGAGCAGCTTGGAAATGACCAAATTTGAATCAAAAATTTTATAAACTAAATAACTTAACTATGGATCATGCTAGGGCAAAACTAATTATATATTTGAATTTCTCATAAAAGGACACTTCTCGGATAGGAAGTAAAATCGTAGACCCCGTGTCCAAGTGTTGTGGGGCACGTCAAAAGAATCCTCAGACAGGCTAAATTTCCAGGTGTGGTAGGATCGCTCTCTGGCGTCGGTGGTTAGCCATAGTAGCAGAAGTAGGCCGACCTTAAATAAAACAAACAAATAAACAAACAAAAGGACAAATCCTTTAAGACCAAATATGACCCAATTACTATCAAAACTAACCTAAAAATATAAACAAATTCGATAAATTATCGATAAACAAACAAAGTAACATTTACGCTTATGAAAAACAATCTTAAATTATCCTAACATAATCACACTATCATTTATAAAACATTTTAAAGGGATCTAAACACTTAAAGATAGGAAAATTTCGAAACTTCTTTAAGTACCTGACCTTTTGACATATAAACATAAACAATTCAATTATTAAAGCATTGTTCCTAAGAAACTTCACATAAAAAATGCCCTATCTAAGTATACAATGGCCTTTGAACTCGTAATTCTCTAAGTAATAAAAATAACTTAGCAATTTCCACACATATAAACAAAATTGTCAAAACATGTTTAAATAACACATAAATAAACAAATACAGCAATGATGCTATGGGAAATACGACGAGAATCATCCGTATCACTTGTACTACAAGTTTACATACAAATATAGCAGAATCTAAACATTCTTTCGATGTAATTTTTACAATTTCTATTATCGTCGATGAAAATTATCTAACTTGGCAGATAAATAAATTAATACACATTTAATGTTTAAATAAATATAACACAAAGTTGCCTCTTAAGGTAAGTCAACGGCATTCAGTACAAATTACAGCCAATTAACCACATTAATGTGCTTAAATTTACAAAATTGGTCTGAACTGTCAAATTATAGATAAACATTTACATTAATATCATTGTTCAAGTGTAACACAGCAATATATATAAAACTAGAATAAGTTCGGCAAAAGAGGGAGAAACTACTGCCGGATTTCGCCTTCCTCAAACGATATAGTGAGGTGCCTGAGTATAAAATATTCACTACATCAACCATGGTATCCTGGCATTTTCAAAAGGGTCTCTGTATGAATTAGCCATGCAGTGTAATTTCTTTTCTCCATTCGCTAAGTTGTATTGCTTAAATTTAGGACATACTGTGTAATTTAACATAATATTATTAATTGATAAGAAATTTAAATTTAATATGGATTCTTTTAAGATACTGTTAATATTCGGAGTTTTCAAATTACATAAAAACCTTCAAGGGAACAAAAATTAGGACCCTCAAAACTGTTTTATCGTCGCGGTAACCTACTGGAAGTAATTCTAACATAGCATTTATTTTTGTTCCAAATCGATTATGCAGAAGCTCCGCTGTCGTCTTAAATTAAATGACCTCCAAGTAAACTTTTGCCGTTTTCCATGCGCTTCCATGTAATCAAACTGGTATTTATTATTCAGTTGGTAATAAGATTAAAATGTTCCTGAAGGCTATATTCACATGAAAAAGTCAGTGTCGCTATTACCTTTAGGTAGTTACTCTCGATAATGTACTCTTGATAATTAATTAATCTATTATAGGAATAAGCTACGGAACGTATAAAATAACTATAGTTGATGAGTATATTAAAACTGCAATCAAATGTAACTATAGATGAATCAATTAGTTTTTTTTTAAGTTGTAATATTGTAATTTATTTTTTAGGCTTTCTTTCTCTTATTTATATTTATATACTCAGTGACATGGAAATCGCAACACCAAGAAGGGGTAGGAATTCTTTGACCAAACTTGGCAGAAACGTTTAACTACTAAAACGTAGCAATTGATTAAAATTTTAAAGAAAAAGAACAAAATATAAACATAATTTAATTAATAACGGGTTGCCCCCCCCTCCTTATTGGTTACACACTCCCCACTCTTCGTGGCATCGATTCTAGCAGATGGTCGATTTCCTCTTGAGGTATTGTGTTCCAGGCAACCTGTAATTCGTGCAGTAGAGCTTGCAGCGTCTGCGTAGGATGCAGCAAGTTCCTCAGTCTTCTCCCCATAATGTCCCAAACATGTTCGATGGGCGAAAGATCGGGAGATCGGGGTGGCGATGGCAAGAGATTGACATTATCCTCTGCAAATCGGTCCATAGAACGTCTTGCTATATGGGGACGGGCATTATCCTGCTGGAAAAATGGGTCTTCCAAATACTGAAGAAATGGAAGAGTATGGGGTTCTACCACCTCATCCACATATCGCTGGGCGTTCATATTGCCTCGGTTGAATAACAGACGGGACCTACTCCCATAAGTTAGCACCCCATACCAAAATCCCCACAGTTTGGTGCACATGCCTCGCAAGAGAAAATTCAACATTGCGACGTTCCCCACGTGTTCCTCTGACCCTGCTTTTAGTAGTTAAACGTTTCTGCCAAGTTTGGTCAAAAACATTCCTACCCCTTCTTGGTGTTGTGATTTCCATGTCACTGAGTATAGTTATTTAAGTTTAATGAATTTCGGAAGGGTACTTCTTTTTTATTCTTGAGAGCTATTTCTACATAAGGTATGCGTGTAACATTTAAAATGCATTCAACATGCTATTCAATTGAGGAAGCAAATTTGGCTTGTTTAGTATAATAATAGAATTGTATTGATTGTAAAGTTTGAATTTAAGGTTCCATTAAGCATCTAATAAAAGTGGAATTTCATTGACATTGTGGAATATGCCAAGTATGTACTACTTATCAAACCAAACAGAAAAGTTTTAATCAGCATATTTCCGCAAACCAACTCCTTTAGAAGTAGAGACAATTTTGTTTTTGATTGTGCAAAAAACGAATGGCAAAGGCACCAACAGGCAACTGAATATAATGATTTGACAAATACACAAATATGTTAAAATAAGGGGATGTAGGTGGCCTTTTAATTTTACTGATTGTTCTATCCATATGTCGTTATAAGTTGTAGGAATTCTCCAACATTGAAAACTGTGGAGGATCCCCAATCTTGTATAAACCACAAATGAACCCTACCATTCAGGGGCACGTCTTTTACTAGTGGGGATACAGTTTAAATAAAGTCACGATACAGCTCACGAGTCAAACGATTTAGAAAAATACTGGCCCTAACGGCAATCGATCTTTATATTTTTACTGGACAATAGCGTGAGAATTTTAATCTGCCCAAACATGATTATTATGCAGATTAATGATAACATTATTCGTTATTCACTACACTTTGCGTACGACCAAGTCCTGATAGCACAGGACCGCGACGACATACTATACCTTGTGTGAAAATTGGCCGGAGAGTACGGGGAAAAATCAGGAAATTATAAATTGAGATAAATAAAGAGTATAAAGATTAGTATAAATATCTGGGAGTCCATACGGATGAAACTGGAATTGCCGACCGTACAGTGAAAGGGAGAATAATATAAGATAAACAACCCACAAGACTACTAAATTAGGAACATCAATAAGGAAGGAAAGAACAAATATGTAACAGTATAGTACATATTAACATATGGCAGCATGGCAATTAACTGAAACAAACAAAAAATTGAAAGTTATGGAAATTGATTACCGGCTGCGCTCGGCAAGAATTTCAAAATGGGACAGGGTTATAAACCACGCAATTAAGAACTTAGTGGGTACAGGAGAAGCCATAGTGGATGATGTAAAAACGATTCATGTGTTATCGACATGTCCAAAAGGTGGACGCAACACGTAGGGGAGCTACAGAATGGGTCCCCTAAGAACACAGGTAAAGGGGAAGACCTTCAAGAAGCTAAAGAAAAAGGATAGAAAAGACATTAGCAGAGCAGGGAGAGATGGACAAAATTTTTGGCGACATGTAACAGAGCCTATTTAAATGATTGTATTAATTAAAATTGATCATTGGATACTTAATATGCGAATAAGGTCTTGTACGATCTTCGGGAAGTTAGACGTATTGCTATTTTTGATTTAAAATTGATCTTGTAAGTAAACATTTCGTAGAGAATGGTGTTGAAACGTGGTAGTGAACCGTGGGACGTTAACTTGAGTACTGTGGACAAATAAGGAACCTTGAAACATAAAAAACTTAGTTATGGTTGATTTATGTTTTGTACATATTTATGTGACAAGCTGTATTTATAGTTTAAAGTCGTAATATTGTTGTAAATAGTTTATATGTTGTTTAAGGAGGGTGTTAAAGCACTTTGGTATTGTTGAAACAGATTATTTATTGACTAATAGGGAAAATTAGAGAAAATTAATACTTTTGAAGGTTAGAATCTTGTTTTTGGTTTTTATCTTGTTTTAGTACTTGGGAAGCATATGTTCTTGCATATTGAATTGTATTGTAAAATTTAGATTATGATTTTCATGATTTTATGCCTTAATTGTTAAGTTTTAGAAATTATGAATATTCAATTATGTGTAATTTTTTTAATTCAAATCTTGTCATATTTGGTACTAAAAGAACCGTAATTTTATGAAGATCATAAATATGAATTTAGTTTTTCGAATCATAATTTATTTCTCTTGTATTTTGTAATTTTTAAATATTTATTAACAATTGAAAATGTAAACAATAATTTTTAAGCATTCTGATTGGTCCATTTATATTTTAATCTGCGCAAAATGTTCATTTTGGTATGATTTTGAGAATTTAGTTGTTTAATTGTATTAGAAGCAGGAGGACGCTTTTCCTTGGTTCTCTGTAATCAAAATTTGAAGTTATTAAGGATCAAATTCGTGTAAAAGTAGGCGTGGTTTCAAACTTATTAAAAATAAAAAATCTTCAAAGTTAATATTTTATAAAATCATAAAGTGTAAATAATTGTCAAATAATTTAAAACATTGTTAAGTGTTAAGTGTTATTTAAAATTAAAATTACTTTTTATACCTGAAGTATTGGTTTAAATTGGGCATTTTTATTACAACGTCCATAACCTATAACAAAACGTAAAATTAGAAGTGCATTCATTATCACAATTTAAAGCATAAACAACTTACCGACAACAAGTGATAAAAGCATAATAAAATTTGGAAGTGTTCACTGGATATTATCACAACACTTTAAGTAAATAATATAATTGTTTGCACGAGTACGAGGCTGGATCTGCTACGAGAAGTGGAGTTGTCTAGAAAGATTTGGCGGGATTTTGGCTGATGGTGCATTC
>JABXWE010015729.1:0-21124 GCA_014611495.1 Limonius californicus
ACTAAAATAATTGTTATTTCGCGCGTCACCCCTATGGCAAGTCGACCGAAAGCTTTCAGTGTACTCCCCTTTTCTATTACACACTACCAGAATGGATATGATACAGTGAATGAATGATAAATAAAATAAAATGATATTCACCGACGAATTCGTTTCGCTATGTAGTCATCAGTGATTACTTTATCAGCTGTCCCATCACGGCCATATTGATGATAGGGCATCAGTCTTCATTTAATGTGCCGCTTGCAAATTCGTTTGAGCCCTGACAGGTGCAACATGCCGATACAGAATCAGGAGACGGAGAGGAGTCCACAGTGTACAGATTAAGAAATAGACGGCCCCTCGGAAATCGCCTACATATAAAAACTATCTAATGATGGAAAATTAATTAGATATCGACGATTACCTTCCTGTGGATAGGCGATTCACCAACAACACAAGCCTACTAATTATTATTTTAATTAATAATTCGTGGACAATGTAAAATTTACTCGAAGTCGTATTTAAATCCACTAAATATAGCGCATGACTTGATACTTTCACATACGGATAGCAAGTGGAGTGCACTATAGTTTAACAGATTTCTAAGGCCTTGGGTCGTCATATCGCAAACTCGTTTCAAATTGCGGCGATCACATGAATAGAAAATAGAAATAAATCCTAAATTTATAATAAGCAACTTTAGATTGCTACACTATGAGTTGTCCTTTTTCTGCTTCTATTTTGTCATTCATTTTAGCCTGTCTAGCATGTTCTTTCCGTTGAGTACGGGTGTTGTGTTCTTCTTCTGTAACATTTCCATATTTAAAAGAAAAGCATACATTGCATTGATCTTTTTTTGGCGTATATAAAGCCAAGTTTTTCCCATTGAAGGTTTTAGTGAACACATTGCGACTTAAAGGAGTTATACCCTTTTCTTTACAAAAGTTGTCGACATAAACTCCGTATAATTGGGTCATATTTTGAAACGAGTAGGTACTCCAAATACAATTTTAGCGTGTCGCGACGACAGTAGTGCGAAGGAAGTTTGGATAGGCTATCAAAAAGCTCTCCCAAATACTTGTAGCTTTCAGCATGCCTCTTTTTAACATGGTTCTTTGTGGTAACTCCTGTGGAAGACTCTTCAAGTATACCGTAAGAACTATTGTCTACCCAATACTGAATAGTCTTATAACCGATGGCTAAGGTGTTGATAACCATGGTACGACATACTTGCAAGTTTTCATTACCATCATTTAGGTAGTAGGTATAAGTGCCCTTTCTTCTTGAGTGCTCTTTTGTCTTTTTATGAGTTGGAGTTTTAAATACATGCGACCTTCTGCTGATCCCAATTCATAATATTCCAGAATTTAATAAACATTTCTTTCGTGCATTTTTCTGTAAATTTCTGGCAAAATCTTACTTTCGAATTCTTACATTTTCGTGAACAAATTGTTTCCAAAGTCCGCTCTGCTCTTGGAGAGTTGTGCTTAATCTTTTCTCCTTTTTTTTTTTCAAGTAAATCCGAGATTCGCTTTACCTTTCATTCTCAGCCTTTTATTTTTATTTCTGACCGATTCATTTTTATCGGGTTTCCGTTTTCTTTTTCTTGCACTGTTTATTTGATATTTGTCATTTATATCGGCCGCTTCTTCATCTTTCTCTTCCGCTAACTCATTTTCACTATCAGTGATATTGTGTGTACTGTTAATATCTGGTGGCTCATAGCTTTCATCATCTTCCTCATCACTGGACAATCCATATGGAACAAGGGGATTATTTTGTCCAGTCTCTTTGATTTCTAATATTACTCTTTGGTCTATTATATAATCCAAAGGAGAAGAATTAATTTCGGCATCTTCATCAAAGATATTATCACAAGGATTACTTTCATCGTAGTCAATGTTTCCTTTACTATTTGGTATAATATTTAGATTTATCAAGCAGTCTTCTAGGTTGCAGTCTTTAGGTTGCGTTTGACTAACATATTCAAGTAAATCTAAATCGTCAGCATTCTTTGACGTTGAAGCAACATTATTTTCCAACATTACGTCGTTTATTAAAACTATCGGAGCATTTTCCAAATCTAAAATAATATCTGGGGAAGATCTTATATTAAAATTTTCTTTATTCTCGTCTTCAATATCTAACTGATTATCTTCATTTTTATTTTTGGCTTCCCCACCTCTATCATCCGCTTTATGTTTGCCCAAATCAACCAGGGAAAGTATTCTTAACGTCCTGTTAGACAGCATGGTGTAACAGAGATCAATTGAATAATATCTCCTATCTGGGTTTAGATCCTTTGCGATTAAATGCAAAATCTCCTATCTGAAAAAAGACACAAAAAGATGTTTTACAACTATTTGACTGTTATTTTTATATACACAAATACAAATATTTATGCATTTGAAGGTATATTAGTGAAACAAGAAGTGAAACTCGCCAAAAATAAGTTTTTTTCGACGCTGGAAGCGTTCCGCCCACTATAACAGCATCATACAAACTGACGACATAGGAGTTGTTGCAACAAGTTTTCTGCTGGCATTCAAGTGGGAGAAGTTACAATTCGAATTTTAAAATACATAAGAATATTTTTCAGTTAGGAGAACTTCGCAGTACATGCATAAGGATAGGTAGATTCCAAATCTACCAATAACCTATTTTCGTTAAAAATGGCAGATAGGAGGTATTGTCAGGTCACACGCGATATGCCGTATATGAGAATTCTTCTTGGATAGAGCTTCTCGGTTTTTATTTTTTGAATATAAACCAGAACTACTTAGTGAATCGGACAAGTCATTTATAAATTTTATAAAGTCGGCCGTCGCTTCATAAATTGGTGGCAACTGCCCAGTTACTATTGCAGTTTTAATAGCAGCAAATATAGAATCACCAAATACTTGATACGCTAATTTACACATCATTTTTTGAAAATTTTTTGGATCTACGCATCTGATGATAATTTCGGTAGCGATCTGGCCGTTTCACTTATTTTATCCAGATTGCATGTTTGGGTTATAACTTGCCAGGGCATCGTGTTACTATTAAAAATAAAACCATGCGCGATCAATTGAGTTCTGATACTTTTTTATTACGTGCGCTACATCATAAAAGAAATAAATTTTTTCATTTCCTATTTCTAATACTGGATTTTTGGCGATATATTTAGTTGTGACACTTGTAAAGCTCCGGACTCGGGCTTACAGGTTTGCTTACGGGATAGCTCAGATCAGAGTTCTTTCGGAGACTAAATAAAATGTACTTTCGTATAGAAATAAAACATTTATTGAAATATTTAATATCAGTTAATTGCATATAAATACACCCTGAAAATAACACACTGTATATGGGTAAGGCATGTATTATTAATATCAGACAGTAATTTACATATATACAACAAACTCAATGGAAATTTTTATTATCTTAATGGCTTTTAAATAACAATAGGAAGTCAATTTTTAATACAATTAATCAGTGTGAAACGCTGACGGCGGGATAGGCAACCCAACTCACTTGCAAAGACCGGTCCACTCGTAAACAGGTGTTCAAAATCACGGGGTTAATAGTTTAATTAAAACACCTTAGATTGCGACGTATGAAGGAAAGTGATGGGGTTCTATATTACTTGAATGTGAATACCTTCGTGTATGGTGGTTGTTTTCTCGAGACTCGGAGACTTATTGGAGATTATAACCTCTTCGTTGGCAAATTCCACGCATTCGGGCCAACAGCTGATTTTCCCAGGTAATTACTTTTAAATTAAACGTGATTGCTTCTCTGGGATAATTTAGGTCAAACAACGGGATTAATGAATACAGAGCGGTAACGGACAGGGCAATTATTCGGTTCAGGAAAATTAATATCAATAGAAATTTCTAGGTAGAAAATTACAAATCAAAGGAAATTTCTAGAATATCGCCAATAACCCTTCTTTTAATTCCTTAACTCCGTTGTACCGGGGAGATTACCCCTAAGACAAACGGGATTACGAATTATACCTTCTTTGCGGGAATTTAAATTTCGTACAAGAATGGGGAACGACTCCCGAAGCTTGCATAAAATCAAATCGTTCTGCGAGCTTCTCACACTTCGTATGCAGTCACTTAGGGTAACGACCTCGATGACGAATACGAGTTGTAAGCTACCCTTCGCTGCTATTTCCTTACACACGATTTGTAATGGGGAAGGCCCCGAAGACAAATGAGTTAGGAAATGGTTAAAACTTCGGGCTTGACTTGCAATGAAAATATTAACTGGGATTTCACAAACAAATTACTTACTTGACTGGATGACGGTAATTTTAATAGGATGTGACTACAGGGTAACTATTAAGGAAATTTGAACTGGATTTCGGGAAAAATTTTGAACTCGTAGCTATTCGCAACTATTTTAAAATTCAACGGCTGAATTCTATGTTGATTCTCGTACTCGTCTGGAACGGACTGGTTCGGGCTCGTACTTGGATCAGAAAGATCAAGATGAAACGGCGGCGGTCGGTCTGGACGGCTACTACTCTGAAAGTAAGCGGTGCGGATTCGAGAATTCAAATTACGGGCGGTCGGAGTCTGGTATCACTCTGGCGGGCTCGGGCTCGAAATATCCAACGGCGGTCGGTTAAACTGGAAATAAACTGGTGCGGACTTACGAAAATTAAACGGCGGTCGATAAACTTGCCGGGTCGAAACCCAAAGATCCTGCTCTGGGGCTGGAGCGTCTTTTTATACCTCCTAAATTGCGTTAATTATTCTCAGCACAATTTGTTCGTTGGTGGGAGACTTGCCGAACGGGGAAAACATAGTGGGGACTCGATGTGAAACGTGACTTAGCGCGCTGCAGACGCCTTATTTCTAAACTACGCGGTTACAAATTTAATATAAAATTCATTTCGACCCCGCACTAAAAAACTTTGTTACACACTACTGCTCTATTGTTTGACTCCTGATCACATACTACAGCTTTGACAATTACTCCGCAGGTTTGTAACTTCTTTATACAAGTAACAAGTAAAGCTTTTAAATTATTAGCCAGTGTTGTTCCACTGGTTAGAAAGTAGGCTACCGGAATCTTCCATTTACCGCATAAACCAGACGCCATGAAAACTGAAGCTTCAAAAGCATAAGAACCGGGCCTTCCTAATTCGCCCAAATCTTGAAATCCCTCGATTAGATCATATTGTCTATTGTAGTCGTGATTTCGTTTAATAGCAATCTCATCGAACATTAAAATACAAAGACGCTGTTGCTGAGACCAGTTTTGAATTTTCAGTGTTAATCGATGAAAAACCTCTTCTGTGAAACCAGGTAATACAGTTATTTTATTAAGATAAGACTGTAAGGTGGAAATGCCTGGAAGAATAAGCTTTCGCAGACGTATAGTATATGTTCATAGGTAAATCAATCATATCGGGGTCCCAACGCTGACGTGTTTTTTTGCTGAAATTGCATTTTAAGAACGTATTTGCAGATTTCTTTTTAGTTTGAGCGGTCATTCTTTGTAAATGAATAATCTCAGCTCTTTGGGCTTTATTTTCTCATTCTATTTTATATTATCTTTGAAGTTTTTTTTTTAAGTAATTTTCAATGTGGGGGACTTTGGACTATGCGGTTTATCATAAGTAGTTCTATTTAACCCTGCAGTGGTGGCGCCATTTAGCGGAACACGAATGGTGGCGCCACAGAATAAACGCACTCAGAACGGACAGCTGCGGCGGCGCCTTTGATGTTCAGGTAGCTAATAAATAGCCAGGCGGCCATATTGAAAGCAAGTAGAATCGCGCGAAATTTGAACAGTTGTAATGTATTAACCCCGCTCCAATCCACATTATTTCTTCTGTAAACTCTTTTGGGCAATTCCGATTTTTTTCAATAACCCCAGTACTAAAGTTTTGATATAGTTCAATATGAAAGGAAGGAAACTACTTAGTTTCACTAAAAATGAACATGATACTTTTTAAAAGATTTTTATTTGGTAGAATTACAACATAAAAATAATAGCAACAGAAAGTAGTTATAAATGTTTAATATTGATAAGTTTAACATTTTTGGCGCACTTATTTTTAATATCTCTATTAATATATTTTAAGCTGTAAAATATTCTTAACCTAACAAATAATTTTAACAAATACATCCTAGGGATACTATTGCATGGGTGTATAAATGGTACACTGTTCATAATGGTAACTAAACTATTTCCTACGTATCCTTGTAAAACTGTTAAAACATGGTCCGTAAAATGTTTTTCTAGTTTCTCAACATACATATAAAAATTAATATTGGGAGATTTTAAGTTTCCAAATATATCTTTATTTTTGTTTTGATATGCTTTGAAATGATTAAAATACATTGTGGAATCAAATGATTTTGATTTATCATTAGCAGTGCCGTAGAGTGGGGTTACTTTGCCTGGATTTTGCATTATTTTAAAAGTAACTTTTGTAAAATATTAGCTATAGCTTTAAATAATTATCAGTATTTAAATTAAGGGTCTTAACTACACATTTTCCAAAATTGGAAACAATTGGTGTTAATTTGAATTTTTTTTTAACTGATCGAAAATTTGGCAAAGTAGCCCCTCTGTCGGGGCAACTTTGCCTTGCTATTTGAAACTCATAAAATGACAAAATTAGTAGTATGAGGAGGTTACTTTGCCTCCCTAAAAATCTTTTAAAAAATCTTTGATGCTGGCAAAGTTACCCCAAAAAATTAGACAAAAATGTAAGGCTTACTATGATCTCTTGTAATAAATCAGAATTTTAGGCAAGGTAAAGCAAAACCGCATTTTTGCAATGCCAAAGGTGTACACATTACCCTCAAACAACTACAATTAACCACACTTAAACAACTTACCATTTGCAACCCTTAGCAGTACCAGCACAGGATATTTTAAAAAAGTTGAAGAAACGAATTTATTGTGCAACACTTCAGAAAACGAGGGAAACCGAACTGAGGTTATCAAACATTGTCAGGGACTCCCATGTGAATACGCTTGCGCACTTGTTTGAGAACTAAATTCC
Source organism: Limonius californicus (assembly GCA_014611495.1). Lineage (NCBI taxonomy): Eukaryota > Metazoa > Arthropoda > Insecta > Coleoptera > Elateridae > Limonius > Limonius californicus. The sequence goes on from JABXWE010015729.1 coordinate 6,995, forward strand.
TGCCAACATAAATTATACCAACCCAAAGAAAAAATTGGCCTCAAGGGCAAAGTTACCTACCTTGGCAAAGTAACCCCACTCTACGGTATGTATACCTAAACATTTTCTCAATAAATAACCACAAACATACTTTAACGCATTAACCCCTGGTAGATTGTCCCTATAATCGACACTATTAAGTTTTAATTGATTTGAGGGAGACGAGTCAAATATTGTTAAACATTGTAACGCATTAGTGTGGTTATTTAATTTACATAACAAGGTGTCCAAATCATCGGCACAGTTTGCTTGCTCCGAGTGTTGAAAATAATTCAAACAAAATAATTTTTTATATGCCCTAAAAAACTGAATTGGCGTAGAATTGAAAGAATTGCCGCCTTGTTGTCGAATAGCACCAAAAAAATTTTCTAAACAATCCTGATTGAAACGTCGTGTATAGACATTATTAAAGAACTGTGATTTTAAATAACCCCATAATTGTAAAAATGCATTAATAGTTACCTTAAAACCAAATAAACACTTTATTTTCTTCGTGATATCCTTGTTCCATTTATCTTTTACAACAATGGAATCCAAAAAAAGTAAACTATGATTTAAAAAATTCTGTTGCATGTCACACCCCATCCATGCATTAGCATGCACTTTTTGGGAACGCATCGAATTTGAATTTAAAATATTGAAAAGCTTGTCAAATTGGTGTAACAAATCCGCAGTTCTAAACGTCGATTCTTCTAATGCTCCTAAACTTGCATATGTATTTAATGCGCTTGCCACAGTATGACTAAATACTTGAAGCGCAAACTTCACCTTCATTCGCTGGAAATTTGTGGGATGAATATGTGCATCGGATAATTTAGGTGCTAGTCGAATATTTTGCAGTTTATCTTCTTCGTAGAAATACCTAATATGCTTCCACGATGCGATTTTGTTGTCAAAATGCAAATCGTAGTTCAGCAAGTTATTTTTTATTGATTTTAAAAGATGTGGTGTATCAAACATATAAAAGATTCTTCTACCATCTACAGTAAAATATGGTTTTTCAGGAGATACCTGCTGACTGTTGGCAAATTTTTGGAAATGAGGTCCCATATCTGTTATAAAGGTACAAATATTAATACCTATTGAATAAAGCTTTATTATAAAGCTGTCAATTATCTCGTTCAATTCATTGCCAACACAGTTCGAGCTGGTAAATACATAACCCACAGGTTGTTTCCACCCTCCAGATATACTTCGAATCATGAAAACTAGAGCACTAGTAGCCGGTTTTAATTCCACGTTAATCCCAGTATCATGACAACCTACAATCTTATCATATTTTACGCAGTAAAAAAGAAATGTTTTAAGGGAAACGTCATCTGCGCATAAAATACAGTTTTTTTCTAAATCGCTGATCTGATCAATTTTCATCTTTAAACTGGAAAATAAAACATCGTCAACACCAGGTTTATGTTGCCACTTTTCAGTTAGACTCTGTAAGGAACGCTTTGATGGCAAACTAAATATTGTTGAAATAAATCTGTATGCCCTAGGGCTCATGAAATAAATAGTTAAGGCTAATTTTTTAAATTCGGTCGAATATCTCCTTCCTTTTGCACAATGTTTGTTTAAATCTACCTGTGTTTTTATAAACTCCACTGCATTTGCTGGGAGATATTTATCGCACAGTTCTTTAAATTGTTCTGCATCTACTTCACTTGCTAATTTCTATTGTGTAGCATGCAGTCTTGTGTTCTGACCCTTAAGTTTTCGATTACGTTTGCATAAAAATTTAACTTTTCGTCTTAATTTATCTTTACGAGGACTGTGTGATAACAATACACTAGATGTTTGTATGCCTACTGTAGCAAAGCGAATAGGTGGTGCAGCATTTAGTGTAGCATCTACTTGCTCCGAAGATTCAGATTCAAAGTTCGTTGAATTGTCTACATATTTGGAACATGTGGGTATCTGAAAAGAATTTCCGTGATATAGAAATTTTACTTAGTCATTATGGCAATAGTACTAAATAAAGTAGACATCTAGCCTACTTGGTTATCCTCGTTTCTCTTTTTAATTTTTTGATGGATCGATAAACAATTTCTATCTGCAGGTGGTTTGCGTTTTGAAGCTCTTTGCGGAGGAGGATTTGGTATATTAAATATTGTAGGTACTGCTCCTGGTTTTAATCTGTTTTTTATGAAATTCAAAAACATATTGTTTTCAAAGTGCATACTGCATACGGTGCAATTATTGTTCAGGTATTTAGCATCCTTCTGGAGTAGATCTTCTCTTCTACAGCTTACCGTCCATTCTTTTGCACTAAAAAATACAAAGAAAATGTTATCGCGAACTTAAGTGGAATGATTACATCAAAAAAAGTTATAATATTATGGGTTTTTCGTAATAAAATTTTGTTAGAAAAGCAATGCATCAATTTTATTACATACTAACTACGGAAATAAATAATTAATGCAGATATAATATAACTTACCGTTGCGTATCTTTGGGAAAACGAAAGAAGCTTAAATTTTTGCTTATATTCGAGTTGTTGCTGCAGTTTGGTGCAGCACACCAACGACCACCTTTTAAAACGCTCATTGTCAAGTATCATACACTATAATACACTAAATAATATACTCTACACTTATTTACATGAAGTCATATACTCTAAACTTATTTACACTACCAATAGAACGAATTAAACTCGATTTTACCGCAAGACACGTGTAAATCTTATGGAAGAACACCTAACATCAACACGAATCTACTCGTTTACAAGATGGCGCCCTCCTTGACATGCGCAGTGATTTTTTGTTCTCTTCTAAATAGAGAGTGTCTCTTCTGAGTCGTTTATTCTGTGGTGGCGCCAAGTATGACAGGTGATCGGTCACTAACGCGCGCGGTTAAATTTTCTTACCTGGCTAATGAAAGGTCCCTTAATCCGTATTAGACACTAGCGCGCCGTCGTGGGATTAGTCTTCCCAGATATACATTCATTTCTTTCTGTTTTAAAAGACGTACTTACGTAAAAATTCCTAGCGTAGACATTCAACGCAAGTTTACTAATTGTGAGTCAACGAAGCGCATGCGATACGTTGCAAATATGATTCAATTGTACAGACGTAGCAATATTTCTCGCTGTCATTTTGTTAAAAGTGTAAGTTATAATTATTATTAGAAATAAAGATATGTATGTGTATTTACTATATTACTACCGTTTTTTAATTATTTATACTGTCCTATAACTTGCAAAAATCGAGAATTAATAAATATTGTCCCTTACATGGTTTCAAAACGTCGCGCGTTCCTGACAGGTAGGATTAGGACTTGTACGCGCGCGCTAGTGGCCCTTGCATTTCCAAGACCTTCGCGCGCTACTGGTCTATGGGATTAGGATTAAATTGACCGCCGCGCGCTAGTGACCTATGGCCGTCTGACAGACCCAATATTAAAAAATTGTATTCAAAAACTGTTACTGATTTTAGTATTTTGCGAGTGCTTAATGTTTATTAGGTACATTTCTTATAAATATAGGTCATTTTGAGAGTTGTGGAATCTTTTTAAATGTGAATATATCGAAAATTACAAAATTGCTGAAAATGCAAGTTAATAAAACAGGGGCATCGTAAAATCAAAATTTTATTACTTCATAATTACGAAAACATAAAACTAAATATTTTTCCTAAAAGTACATATTATAGAAAACATTATTGCTGATTTTCGGGTAACACGATACATTTAGGGCACCGAGATTCTGCGTGGGATAGGCAAACAAATTTTTTGCAGATTTTACAGAAATAGCGTGTTTTACTGTCTTTTATGTACAAATGGCATCGTTTTTTGATAGTTGGTGTTTTAGGGTCACCTCTGGGAACCTCGACCAAAGTCCCAGCGACCTTTTGACGCCTTTGGCGGACGGTTGGTGGAAGATTTTCTATCATGGAACGACGCTTCAGGTACTAGATTCCTAGTTCAGCTGCCAATTGTTTTAGAAATATTCTTCGAACTACATTATTATTTTGGTTATTTGCTACGAAAATAACTTGCTAATTTATGCCCGCCACATTCACAAGTGCATAAAAAAGTACCACGGGCCACCTTCTGGTGTTCCGGGCTACATTATAGGTCGCGCAAAGTTCGTCGACGGTGTCCACGCCTCCTTTGGTAGAATTGTAGAAAGTGATGATTTCGGGCTTATTTTTATTTCCCGTTGATGCATCTACTTGATCATCGTTGTGCATACTTGATGCCGGTATGACATTTTTTGCCCTTCTTGGGAATATAGGATACTATACGGTGTCTTCCTGGAATCCAAAGATGCTGGAACTTACAGGGCGGGGTTTTGTATTTACGAACTCCAGTAAGTTGCTTCTTGTTTTTTCTACCGTACCTACGTATGTTATATTATGATTGTCACGAAGATTTGTAATGAGGTCAAAGCTCGTGAACCAATTATCTCATGTGATGTTCTGGCCTGTTCCAGATATTGGGTGTTTAATCGTAATACAATACTAGCTGGACTATTATTCACACGATAAGGCCCCTCAGACTGTAAACCTACATAAGGTTCTACATTTAAAGTATACCTTGTTTTGGCATCAACCAGTGCAAAAACTTTCAGGCCGTACTTGTTTGGCTTAGATGGGATATATTGTTTGAATCCGCATCTACCCCGAAACGCTTCAAGTTTCTCATCGACAATTCCATATTCGCTAATCGTATATGCGCCTTGACAATTATTTACAAAAATTGTGAACAGATCTTTTATGGGTACTAATTTATCAGACAACTTTCTCTCATCTCTGGTATCTAAATCATCGAACCGTAGATGCCTAAGTAAGAAAAGGAAACGTTGCTGAGGCATTGTTAACCAGAACATCTCAATGCCGCTTCCGTTTCTTTCCCACAATTCGTCTGTATTCAGTCGCTTACTTTTCAAACGTCCCGCTAAATAGAGTAAACCCAGAAATGCCCTTATCTCAATGACATCTGTGTCTTTTGCAGAACGTTCTCTGCTGTACTTATCCCTCGCTTTATTTATATATTTGTTGGTATTTTCAACGATTATATTCAAAATACCCGCGGAGAAAAATAAGTTCCAATAGTTAATTATGGAATTTAACAGTTTTTCCATATGCTTTCACACCTGGTAGGCGAACAGTTTTATTAGATTGACGAGTTCTTACATTTTGCCGTGGGCGATGCGTCTTCCAGACCGATCCATCCTTTCCAATGAAACTAGGAACCCGTGGAATTTTTGCTGCTGGTATCTCTTCATTCTCGGTATCGCCTTCTCCCTCTTGTTCTGTGTCAGTATCAGTCAAACGTTCCTCAACATTATCCTCTTCGCCCTCGGACACTTTTTCATCAAAAATTGCCTCATTATCAGTTTCTACTGCATCTAACAAACGAAGTAATCGAGCCTGTTCCTCTGCGTAATTCATTTTTCTAAAGTTAACGCTTATTTTTGATTTTATTGGCCACTAAAAACGGTAATACAACTTAATATAAGCAAAAAAAGAAACAAATTGATCACGTACCAAACTTAAAGTTTTTGTGACTTCAGTAGTGGCGCCAAGTCCAATAGACCCAAATGCTTCAATGCGTGTTTGTGAAAAGTTGGCAATGCTTTCACTACGGTAAAAGGTACTGTACTAAATGCTAGGAAGCTACTGGGAGGCTTTAGTTCATAGAATATTATAACGCTCGGGTCTGAGAGACTGAGCGCCACCGTTGCAGGGTTAAAATAAATTTAAGCGTTGGCGATAAAGGGATGTTGTCTTCGATAGTTGGTGGAAGTAACTCCCGTTGGTAGTTTAAATTTTTCAATCGAAGCCATTGAATGTTGCGTATTACAAACAACTGCGGATACATTTTGACAGGATACGGGAACGGCGTTGTGTACCAGTCGCTGCTTCAATTCATTAAAAAATGAAGCCATTTCAAAATGATCTTCGCAGATTTTAATTTTTTTGGTGACATATCCAACATTGTAGTATTTCCCAAAGAAATAAATAACATGTTACTACAATTAAAAACGTTTTCAATATTTTACCAATAAAGTTGAACTTCCATACCTATATCAAAATGCTAAAAGACTCCGAAAAGGTGTTACCAAAAACCGACGCAATACGATCCACGGACGAATAACTAAACAAAACAAGATTTTCGGCAACAATTAACGGAACACCGCAATCTTCTACCCACGGGTAACTCGCTGCCACGTATCGGTGTTTTTCACCGCGACTAACTCCTCTGCGAAACGGGTCTGGGTGAAATGCTAATATTAAACGAATTTCAAAAGGGGCGCCAGGATTCTTCATCACCATTCGTCGTGCAGCGATATCCAAAGACCTACCTTATCGAATCCAAGTAAGGGTTAACTCTTATCACGCAGAATGTAACGTACGGGTTCCAACAGACAACAAGACACAATAAAACTCCAAATTGAGGTTGATGCTAGAGTCCAGTATAAGTATATTGACCAAAATAATAGGGCACAAGACAAATCGCACAATAATAATGGTATAATATTTAACACGCCCTGTGTAAAGTTGATAATAATGGTACAATATTTAACACACCCTGTGTAAAGATGTAAAACTCAGTAAAAGTTTATAATAGGCTACCTAAGTATGTAGTTTTAAATAAGTAACTGGTTACCGAATTATATCACAATACCACAACGGTAAATGTTCATAATAAATAAACACCCTGTATATGGGTTACAATATAGTAAATAAAATTACAATCTGGAGTGAAGCTCCCAATTTATAAATACAAAGTATGCAAATCTATTACAGATTACATCCACTTTCACTCATAAGTTGATGAACAGAATTATAAAGAAAAATTACTTGATTATTTTAATTAATAGGGAACGATTTCAGCGGATGTACCCCTAACTGAAGACTTGATCTAACGATCAATAAAAAAAATGTCTATGAAATTAATTAACGTGCGCATCGAAATTCGCGAACGCTTTGATACAACGTAGACAGGCCTGGCGATATTGTAAGCGTCTATCTACCGGTTAAAAATACTTCAATTCTTCGACGTAATACGAAAAAGGGTAATTAAAAACGCGAGTCTACCTAACAACTCTCCGCAAAAATGTTTCCTTGTATACATACGACGAAATAAACCAATTTATGAGAGAAAGTTCACTCTAGCTGGTAGTAGAGCCACTTCCAATAAATTCCCAAAACAAAATTGACAGTTAAATATTATATGTAGATTGCAAACCGATAAGTCAGTGATGAAATATTTAATTAAATGAGAGTAATTAATAATGGTGACCACAATGACTTACTATGAGACAAATAAATACCACCATCACAGGTGAGTAAAACATTTTAAGTTAAGATAGCCCAATTAACATGTAAATATAACATAACCCCAAATTGATAATTTCACACCCATAACATAGAACAAAAATATTAAACATAAACTTTCCTGGTAGTTGTTGACGAGCGGTGTGGGTACACGAACAGAACTCGTAGCCTTCTTTAAGGAACGACAGAATGTTGGCGTCCAACCGGAAAGACAAACGGATGACGAACGTTCCTACAGGTATCGGCAAGGGTTACTTTCAACGTCGGGACTGCTTCGCTCGAACTTCCACTTTCACAGAAACCGAAGGAACAGGATTGCAGTCCGAGAATGGTTTACAGCGACGTTTGCAGCCTCCAAATTCTCCCACAAGTTCAACACCACAATACTTCGAACATGCGGCTGGTAAAATTAATTAATCGTAGACAAGCTACTATCAGCATCTCAAATAACTTCACAACTCAGCACGAAAACTCTATGAATGCCAATTTCAGGGGCGGGTGCTCTAGATTATCCGAGATTTCAACTCGATTCAAGAATAAATCTTCACCCAGAACAACCACTATAATTTTCAACAGTCGAAGCCTGCCTTTCTCAACAACCACACCGGAAGTGACATGCAAAAATCACCCACACTTCAGGCAATTCTCCCACTCATCAATCAAAATCCACCTACACAACCAAAAATTCATAAAATCCCCTAAGGAGAAAGGCCAATTTCAAATTTATGCAACCCACCATACCTTCATGTACAACAAAAAGGTTGTTGCAATTTTTAAACATAACAAAGGGTTAATTACTGTATGAAAAATTCTATACAGTGAGTGTCGATTATACAAGTTTCATCCCCATTATTTTCTTTAGACTACTTATTTATATAATTAAATGCATAACTTTCTTGCTATAAATGCAACACCCTATATATAGTTTTTATTTTTATTATTATTATAATAAATAATTATTAAATATCGTTTTCCAACTTTTGGTTACATAAATAAAATATAAAAGCCCCACGTTGGCTTGCGTCATAAATATATGCGATGTAATTTGTTATAACTATAAATAAACAAATAGCCCCACATTGACAAGACATATTTATATGCTGTGAAATTTTACAAAAATATAAAAGTAAATTATTGAATTCCAAATTTCTTACATAAATAAAATATAGCTTTTGTAATATCATTAACATAAATAAATCTTCACGTTGAGCGCCAATAATATAAATTAAAATGAATTGTTGACACACTCTACACGGGGGTGTTCAACATTTATTTGTTATGCTTCGGGAGCTCTGTGAGAATGCCCAGGGTTCAATGAGACTCGTAACACCAATAAACCTGTTATAGATATTTATTATTTTTACCTAGTGCACAATGTATAGCTTAAAACTAATGTATTTGATTTAATTGTAAACAATACAATTGGTGTGTAAATGTTAACCAAAATAAATCTACTACGCCACGGCTCGGCACAACGGTTAGCTCCGCCGCTGACCAGAACTGGTACCCCTGATTGATTGACAGTTGGTAATGAGTCGGACATGCCCAATAGACTAGCTGTCGCCCCAAAATGGCTGTATTTTCTGTAAAAAGAACGAATTATCCACCCAAAGGTGGTTGCGGTTAATTTTGGGAGCCGGATTGGTTGTGTACGGAAGTTCGGGTAATAATTGAAACCAGTAATGGTAGCTAGGATCAATACTTTACGGTAAATAAGAAATAAATTGCTAATAACGGGGGCTTGAAGGTCAAACACCTCGATTTTATGAATTTACTAATTAATATTTTCGCAGAAGTACCCTAATGATGTACTTCGAGAATAATAAAAGGGGAGGAGTTCAATCCCTATTTTAATTGAATTTAAAATGGAGCTTGTACTGGAATAAACTCGCTGTGCACACACACTAGTGAGAAGCTTTGAAAGTCAAAAATTAAGTTTATACCAGATTATTGCGATTACAGTGGTTTCAAACGGACTAATTAAACGGGAAACCTGAACGGGACTAAAGGAAACAACAAGTCATATCCTTTTTTAACTCAATCAAACGGTTTTACAACGGACTGGCAGGTATCGTAACTTGACTTTGTTAAAACAGGGAAGGTTTTAAACGGTACCCAGTAAGTGAATGTTCTCGTTACGCTTTATACCAAATACACACTGGCTCAAGTAAATGTGCCTATTGCAGTATAGGGTTAAACTTTCACGAGCACGATTCAGCTAACTGGAAACCTCAAAATAAGATATTCCGTTCCAGCTTACGCTGGCTCGTGCAATCTTCACGGACTCAAAATTACTAAACGGGGCAACCACCTACGTTTTCTTCAAAGACGCGATCCAACTTATCGTTGGAATCGAAGCCTCTCTAAATCAACGTTTAGACACGGAGGGTTGAAATCTAAATGAAACCTAAACCACTATTAATCGCATTAAAACAGGTACTTACGCAAATCGAATTAAATTGAAGTGAAACACAATACTAATACTCAACCTGGTTGATTTACAGGAAATCACGGAATTTCGGAGACGGTAAAAGGCAAACGGTAAAGGTTAAACGGTTAACGGGAAAGCTAAAGGTTTTTAAAGGTTCAAGTGCTAAGACTCAAGATCTGTTATTAAGGCGAGGTCCGGCATTTTATATGGTTCTCCCTGGTTTGTCCCCACCAAATAGGAAGGAGGTTGACGGCGCGGCTACGGATTTTCGTTGCACAGCATTTACAACACCAAAATGTCGGATACGTAGGACGTCCAAAAAGTTTGGTGCTTAAATAAAATGCTGCAACGTTACATTGTTCATCAAACTAAGAACTTAATTTTCAATTTATATCAGCATATAAAAAAGATCTCAGGGTTAGTTTCGTGGCCTCTCCGAAGATAGTTATCTCATTACAATAATAAACCACACAAACACAAATATCGGTCAATTGTGAATTTATCTTTATGATATGGAATGATTGAACAAACCTTTACTTCCCCATCTTCTTAAATCTGCAACGGCTGCTTTTTTGATCCCTTTTTATCCAGATGTTCCGTGGCGGTTGGTTGTTGACCTCTCGCAACTTTAATAGTTACAAGTTGTTAAAATCCAGGGAAACACTTCAACAACTTTTGTTTAAATGTATTAAACAGATCAGGTAAGTAGATTTGTAAATTGATCTTCTAATTCAACCAAAATTGCTTTCGAAGAATTATAACTTTATCTTTTCCAGGAACCGGTGGAAATACACAACACAATTCGACCTCCAAACTCCAGGTAAATTAAATTTTGTTAGAATAAAAACACTTTTTTAGTAACTTGAACTTAAATAAAACTATTAATTTCTTTTGATACGAAATAAACACATCACATATTATACTTGCACAATTTAAACTGTGTTACGTTAACATAACCTTCACCCAAAATTGTAAACAATCCCAGGCCCTGCTCATGATTCTCGAAACTAGCCTTTGCTGCATTATAAATTTAAAATTGGAGCTCACAAATAAAGCTTGCTAACTCTATGAGCATTTTAAACAGACTAAAATCGAAATTTGGTTCAAAATCCCACTTCTAGATATTAATCTACTACATCTTCAGCTGTTTTCAAACATTATAAAATAGTTAATATCTCAATAAATACACAAAATGTGAACAAATAAACCTCAGAATTATCATCCTGAGAAAATTACAAACTTTTTAATATTAATTACGCCACGGTTTACAACAAAAAATAAACACGTGTAACAATTATTCATCTCAGACAAAATTCAATTAAAACTTAAAAACAACCATCTCAACATCAACATTAATCACAAACAAATGTACAAATATACAAATACACTGCACATCTATAATACATAGAATAATTAAGTTAAAACAAAATTAACCTCAAAAATACCAAATCTTTATAATTTCATAAATAAGTAATAAACAAAAGAAAACTGCTTCTATACTTCCTTTACATAATACAAAATTAAATCAAAATCATCACAACTCCTTCAATACAAATAAATCTTGTAAATACAAATAAATCAGATGTCAAAACTACAAAATTATAAAAATCTACATTCTAGGGTTTCCAACGTTACCCAGGACAACCCAAAACATCGTCTACACCACATATAGACGTCTCAATACTATTCCCTAAGGAATATCCACCCACACTTCACTTCAAATCCAAATAAGGCACTACGTAGCACTTTGCGAAGATCGTAACTACCTCACAATCCAATCCGGTATACATTTGTCATTTTCAATCATTATAACTTTACAAATAACATTCTTTACATGATAATCAAGCTAATTAAATACAATTTCAGGTAAAATATTATAAAATATATAAAATATTATCAAAAATTTTATCCTTTTACATATAAGTTATGCATTACGAAGCAAAAATCACATCATACAAGTGTTACGAAGTAAAACTAATATAGTATAAATATAGTTTAGAATAATTATATAACTTTAGGGTAAATAACATGGCAATATACACAGGGAATTTTTCTTTTTAGTATACATTGCCTATGTATACTTTTGAAAAGAACGCGTCAACTAGCCGATTATGTAGGCAACCAATTCTACAGACAACTGAAGCATGCTGTGACCAAAACAATTAAATTAATGCAAGGTTAAAAAATAAAATTAATCTTTATTTAGTGTCTTCTTGCGTTTTTTATACAACCATGTACAGTAAAGACGAAAAAGTGGAAATTCTAATGTGGTATCAGAATAGTAACAGCTTAAGAACTGTAAGAGACTTATTTTCACTAAAATATCTAGAAAGACCTGTTCCTTGTATTCGAACCATACAAACAATTGGAAAATTTAAATCGAAGGGATGTGTAATAAATTCCCATAAAATAAGAACTAAAAGTAATCACGTTTTAACCGAGGTAATGAAATTAAATATTTTATGCTACGTTGAAGAAATCATAATTAATAGTTCTAGCAAAAAGTAATAATTAAAAAATGTCTGCGATGGCCGGGAATCGAACTCGGATAAACTGCTTGGAAGGCAACTATGCTGACCATTACACCACCTTGCCGCTGATGTATTTGTGTTGTACAATGTTCACAGATGTTACAGAAACATCACCCTGTCGATTTTCATATTTAACAAATAAGTCCTATTACATATTTAATATAAACACTGCATCAACATAACAACATAACCTTCAATCTTCATACTCAAATAATTCACAATTGGTGACGTTTGCTCCTGTTTTTTAGTTGTCTGTATAGTGGGTTGCCTACATAATAGGCGTATTTGACGCGTTCTTCTTAAAAGTATACATAGGCAATGTATACTAAAAAGGAAAATATATATTTTAACTCCCCAACACGAGATCCTTTTATATTAAATTCAGCACAGGCTGATATCCGTTTGGAAAGATGAGATCCGTTTTTGGATCTCGACTTTTTTACGTGTATATCAACACGTGTACAATCTATAAGGTCAAATATGTACAGTTTTCGTTTTTATACCGGATCTCATCTTGTAGGATTATTTCAGTGTTTATACAACTTCAGTTGAATGAGTTGACACCAGCTGGCGCGCTCGCATATTAAGCGTTGTTTATATAAAACCCTGAAATTGAGATCCGATCAGTGCGGCAACATTGGACTTATTAATTGTTAGAATGTGCTGGTAATGAGCTTGTTGTGTTTACTCGCGTTTCCACGTGCTTGTAGATATTACTACTATCGAAACTTTTAATTCAATATTAATGGAATTAAACACCGTTTGCAGAAAATCGAGATGAATTACGGAAAAAAATATTTTTGTGTGCTTCGTGCCTGGGGTCCCAAATTCCAGTATTTTTATAAACACAAGGTATAAACTTCTCATTAAAAGACATAATTCAATAACAACTATAAGTACCTAATCTAGTAGCACAAACGAAAGCGTTTTGACTGCAAAAATCAAGCTAATTTGTTTTCAGGCGTGTACAAATTCTTGTGCATCTAGCGTTTAAAGAGTACGGAACTGTAGAAGCTTTTTATTAGGCCATTTGCCAATATTTGCATTGATTTGTTTCCAGTCGCTTACCACGTCGAAGACGTTATAGCCGTCGAATTCGCTTAAAGCGTTTTACTTGCTGTTTGTGCGGCCGTACACTTATGGTTTGCAGGCTTCGCATATGATTTGACGTGGTATTGTGCAGGGTTAAAATGTGGTATACAAAGTTACCCCGGTAACTTTAATAATTTTTATTTTCGGAAAGTAAGACTAGGAATTGTGGTTCTGCTATTAGGTTTAGGTTTTTTAGCCTATAAGCTACTATTTTTATTAATGAGAACCCAACTTTAAAGACAGTTTCGTAGTTTATGTCACATTATGCAAAATTACAGTTTTTAGATATGACAGATTAAGTCAAATAAATTATACCAACAAGTTTGTTACATTTAGTATATGTATGACAATTTTTTATATTTACGTCTATGGCAAACTTGGCACCTTCTAGAATAAAATTTTTGTTGAAGTAGGCCATGTTGTTGTTCCCCCAGGAGCTGCTCACATTCTGGGAATGTATATTTTGAATTACAAACCGTAAAGAAGACGCCTATATAATTGTTTATTAAGGTTGTAGGAGCCACTAAAAATCGATTTATTTACTCACTTTTAATAGATGAAAAAGTTTGTTGTGGTGGAAAATATTCAGTTGTGAGTTATTAACAAGAATTTAATTAAAAAATAATTTATGACTTCAAATAGAAGAAATAGGTTTATTTGTGATTTTGCCGTTATTTATAACTTTTTTAAATATCTGTTTGCACACGTAAACTTCAGTATGGGGGGGGGGGAGAGATCTAACATATTAGGAAAATAAAAA
>JABXWE010015730.1:0-21132 GCA_014611495.1 Limonius californicus
TAACTTTTAAAAGCATAACTGATATTTCATTTAGCATCCATATCTTCAATATAGACAAGTACGAAGATAGTGCATGTAAAGCCAACATGATTAAGGAAAATTACAGGAGCAGTAAAAGGGTATGTCAAGGATCCTGTTTTTGTTTTAATGCTATTCACATCAGAGAAATTATTGAATAACAAGATATATATTCACCGAGGACTAAGTTTGATTATATATTATTGTTTTTAGAAAGATTACATTAATAGGCACTTGCACAGTGCTAAACATTTTACTAAAATATATGCTATTGCATGAACTCTAATAAATAAAGCCCTTCTTGTTTTTTTACAATGGCATGCTTTATTTGAATATATTGAAGAGTAATTTCAGAGATTATAAATAATTTACGTTTTCATAATTCTCCATAGCATTGTAGGGGCCTAATACCTTTGCTGCAAAGTTGTAAAAGTAGGGAGTGCATTACGTTTATGCTGAAATATACAGCAGGTGATAAACATAATTATAGTGTTCTCTGTAATGGAATTGTTTCTAACTACTGCTAGAAGGGTTGAAACACATGGGTGCAATAACCTACAGATGTTTTTCCAAGGTCTCACTTTTTCTTTTCAAGGATAACATGGAGTTAATTAGTACAACAAAGTAATTACAATGAGTCACAAATTTAATTGTTCTGGATGTATCTACACAACATTTATGGTATTAAATAAAGAGAATGATAAATTTATTGTATGAAACTAATCAGCTTATGTTTACAAATATTTAAACCATATTTTGATTTATTAGTTAAATCTTGAACAGTGAACCATACAATATTTGACTACAGTATTTATTGTAAAAGGCTAACAATAGTAGTAGTAATTTAATTTTACAAAAATGCTGTACAGGGTGTTCATTTGAAAACTTCCCACCCCCAATATCTCGGTGCACAAGGCTTTCTGAAAAAATCGCCGAGACATCAACAGTATTAGCGAGGGGGACATATTTTTACATAATAGTGACATAACACGTTTCATCCACCTACCCCTCAGAACCGCCCCCTTAAAAATTTTAAATGGCAAGGGGGGTTATGTGGTACCTCATTTGAAAGGTCTTCGTATTGCCTACATTTTGACGTTTTGTTTTTTAAAATAGGTCGATTCGTTTGTGAGATATTAAGGGAAAACTGTTTGAGTTTATTAAAACAAAAAGGAGCTTGTAAAACGCATAGTAAGCTGTTGTCATAATGCATTATTGGATGTTTTTCTTGTCAGTACTTGTCAAAGTGTTTGGCATTAATTGTTGATGTTTGTCTAAACTGCTTAATTAGTGTGGCGCGTACTGATATTTAGTAAATTTGTAAAGTCCTCTTGATAATTATTAGAAATGGGATACACTTTGGGTGAAAAAGTTGAAATTTTGTCAATTTATGGAGCTGAAAATCAATGTGCTCGACAAACCGCAGCTGCGTTTAATGAATGGCATCCAGATAAGTCCACGTCCCATAGGTATGTCCTAGACCTTATAGCAAAATTTAGTGAGACTAGATCTGTTTGGAATAGAAAACGTACTGAACCCAGAGTTTTAAATCAGGCCACTCAAATTGAGATATTAGGACATTTTGGTATAAACCTCAGAAGTTTGCTCCGCCAAATTGCCGCCGCAACTGACATTTCATTAGGTTCAGTTCATAAAGTGCAAAACTTCATAAATTTCATCCCTACCAAATGCAAATCTGCCATGAGCTAAATGAAGACGATTTTGACAGGAGAATTAAATTTTGTGAACAAATGACTGGCATTATTAATAATAATAATGAAATATTGAAGAATACTTGCTTCAGTGATGAATGTACATTTTATTTAAACGGATTTGTAAATAGACACAACAGTAGATATTGGAGTAAGGAAAATCCACACATTTTTACAGAAGGACATACTCAGTATCCCGAAAAAGTTAATGTGTGGGCAGGTATTGTAGGAGATCAAGTGATTGAACTTTTGTTCATCGAAGGTATTTTGAATGGTGCAGTGTATTTGGACATGTTGGAAAATGCAATTAATCCACTAATAACTGAAGCAGTTGAAAATCAATGTGATGCAGATGGTAATTTACTACTTGATGAGGAACAACTATACTTTCAACAGGACGGTGCCCCTTCTCATTATGTTTTACCGGTTCGGCAGTAGTTGCAGAATACATTTCCCGGTAAATGGATAGGTCGAGGAGGAGCTATAGAGTGGTCAGCTAAAACCTATTATGTCATTATTATGTAAAAATATTTCCCCCTCGCTAATACTGTTGACGTGTCTCGGCGATTTTTTCAGAAAGCCTTGTGCACCGAGATATTGGGGGTGGTAAGTTTTCAAATGAACACCGTGTATAATACTACCATTATAAACTATGCTCCCAGAGTGGCATGTCAACAAAAGGTTGTTAACCTCATTTTAGTGCATTTTAATAACAAAGCAGTTTAAAGTTGTTCACACTTTTATTACACTATTTTAAAGTAAGACGATCACGATATAAGTCCATTTAAAAGTAGGTAAAAAAATTTAGTTGAACACTTATCATTACAAAAGTATTTTAGAAAGTTGCTATATAACAATAATTGTTAAATGAAGTTTTACTATGAGAATTACATAGAAGTATTCTACAAAGAATAATGGAATATGTGTGCTAAAGGGTCAGGAAGTGCATGTAAAAGGAAATATTTGCATCCTGAAACTGCATATAAGATAATGGTATATAGCAGGGAAAATCAATAAGGTAACTGAGGGTAATTACGCCACCTTAAGCTTTCTCAAATTTTAAAAATTTTGCGAGGGTGGAGAGAACAAATGAAAATAGCTACCACCAAGAGGAACCTTTTAGGCACTAGAAAAAAATATTTGAGCGGTTCAGCTCTCTTCCAGACTAAAAAAAAATGTTTTTTATAAAAGTGGGAAAGTGGCGTATTTACCAACGTAGGTATGAAGTGAATTACGCCACCCAAGTAAATTGTTTAAATAAATTAATTGTATAGTAAGTTCACTATAATAAATGCTTAAATAAAATATGTTGCTTGTTTCTTGGAATATATGGGCTTATTTAGGGAAAATAATAAACATTTGGTTTCATATAAATCATTAATATTGGAAAATTTTTAAAAGTAATAAGTAGAAAAATAAACTTTTACAAATTATTGATCACATCCAGGACAAATAAAGATTTGCTTGTCAGCTAATGTCAGACCTACGCAATCCTCGTGCACATATCGTTTACTCGTAGCACACTGACGCATGTCGCGAACATCATCTTCCTCGCAGAGGAAACAATACCACGACTGATCAGATGTTGCTTTTGTTTTCTTCACAGGATTTTTTTCCGGCACTTTAACTTTTATTTCTTGGCTTGCTTTTGCAATTTTATTTTTCTTTTGACTTGTTGATGGAGAAGGTTCAGACGCAACACGTTCTGCGAAAAGTGATCTGGTGACTTCAGTACCTTTTGCATTAATTGCTGCCCTCCTTTTTCTTGGATTCTTCTTTTTCTTTTTTGGTGTTGCCAATAAAGAATTAAAAGAACGGTTAGGCAAAGACTGGAGGATGGTTGTCTGGAATTTTGCATGTTCTTGTTGAAGTAGATGTTGTTGGTTCAGGTGACAAGTGGGAGCGGTCATCGTCACTCATGTTGATAATTTGTTCGAAAATTGCATCCTCGTCAAAATCAGGTTAAGTAGAACTGCTTGTTGGTGTAGAGGGGTCTTCATTGTTCACAGGAACTATTTCTGTGGTAGGGGTAGATACGGAAGGCGTTGATGTTTCCGTAACCGTGCTTGGGGCAAATGCGACATCAGGAATTATGTGAGGATTAAACAGATAGATTCCGGTTGCGGAAAATCCAGATTTAATATTAGATTGCGACATAGCCTTATCCCAACAGGGTTTCATGATTCTACCAAATACAAGTTTAGAGAGTGCCCTTTCGCCATTCACATCCCAGAAATTTTGAACTTCTGCATTCCAATACAACACAATCTGATGTTTTTCTGCTTCATCAACAATGGAATAACCTAAATGACTAGCTGCATCATCAAAAATTAGTAAAGCACATCCGGGGGTTTTAAATTTTGCTAAATGACGCAACCATTTCGCAAACGTGCTAATTGTCATTGGACCCTTAGGTGTCATTTCCCCTACAGTTCCAGGAGGCATATCCATCAACCACTCTTGTTTAAATTGTTGACCTTTGAAAAGGAGCGTTGGTGGTATGGTATACCCCATTGCATTGCCACATGATACTACGAGGATTGTTCGATAACTACGTGGTCTAACACAGAGATCTTCTTTACAATTCTGTAGAATATGACAGTACAGAGCGGTCTGTCAATTAGCCTGTTTTTGACAGTACGCCAAAGTGAACATCTCGTGTGATTTTATAAACAATGGAAAAAACTGAGTTGAGAGCAGTGATAAAGTACTTTCATTTGAAAGGCTTAACACCAACCGAAATCAAAGTAGAGCTGGATTCAACACTATTGGAATCCGCTCCTTCGTTTTCAATGGTTAAAAATTGGGTTGCCGAATTTAAGCGTGGTCGTGTGAGTACAAATGATAAACCCCGTAATGGACGTCCAAAAACTGCTACTGCCCGGATATGATTGAAAAAGTCCACCGTATCGTATTGGATGACCGTATAGTAAAAGTGCGCGAGATAGCAGACGTAGTGGGTATCTCAAATGACAGTATGCACGGAATTTTAACTGAAGAATAGGAAATGAAAAAGTACTCGGTGCGTTGGGTGACGCGGTTGCTCACACCGGAACAAAAACTGAATCGTTTGAGTGTTTCTCGCGATCTTTTGGCACGTTTTCGCCACAATCCGAAGGATTTTTTGGGCCGTTTCATAACCGTAGATGAAACCTGGGTCCACCACTATACTCCCGAAACCAAAAAGCAGTCCAAACAATGGTTCTCCGCCACTAAAGAAGGCAAAAACGGTTTTGTCAGCAGGAAAGGTTATGGCAACCGTATTTTGGGATTCTCATGGAATTATCTTGGTCGACTACTTAGAAAAGGGGAAAACAATAAATGGCGAGTATTATGCCAATTTGTTGCAACAACTTAGCGACAGAATCAACCAGAAACGGCCTCATTTGGTAAAGAAGAAAGTGCTTTTCCATCAAGATATTGCACCTGCCTACAAGTCTGCGATTGCAATGGCCAAAATTCATGAATTGGAATTTGAATTAGTGCCTCATTCGCCCTATTCCCCAGATTTGGCTCCCAGCGATTATCATCTGTTTCCAAACCTGAAAAAATGGCTCGGCGGTAAGAGATTTTCGTCTAATTCCGAGGTAATCGCTGCTGTAAATAGCTATTTCGAGGACTTGGATTCATCGACCTACAATGAAGGCATTGCTAATTTGGAATATCGATGGAATAAGTGTGTTGAGCGAGCAGGAGCCTACATTGAAAAACAAAATGTTTTTTGTCGAAAAAATCTTGCGTTTTCTTTGTTAGGCCACGTGGTTATCGAACCATCCTCGTATTGTTATATTCTCGGCGTGTTCCGGTGCGACCACGTGCACCCTTCGGGAACCTTTTTGGGCCAGAACTTGAGGTTCTTTGTGGAGGGTTAAACGGCATCCTTTTTCTTCCATGTTGTATATGGATTGGGGTTTATTAAAAAAATCATGCTTTAGTAGTATATGCCGTAATTCGTAAAGATGCGAAATGGTCTTTTACAATAAACCGATTCAATTTTTGAGCCCTTGCTGGATTAAGATTTTGACATTTTCGTATCGATACGTCCTTTCTTCTCGCCATAAAACCCTTACACCAATATCTACCAGCCGCTCTTTAAATTTCATTAAAAGGATTCGGAATGGAATTTTCCTTACAAAACCGATAAACATTAACACGGCGGCTTTTCAATGTCATCGGATACCCGATATCAGCAAGTCTTTTAATCCTGATACACAATTCATTTTCAGGTGTTAAAACGGGTTACATTTTATTTATGTCATATTAAGATAAAATACTTGAAACTTATGCTGTAAAATTGTTAAATAACACTAAATATTGTTGGTATATAGTAAATTATAATATTGTTCTGTTTTTATAAATGGAATTTACAGTTAAATAGCTCGGAGAGGGGAGGGGTAGATAGTAGTTATTATTAATAAAATGTTTGTCAAATTGCAAACAGGAAAGTCATGGATTACATAGCCAAATCTTCACTTATTTCCAAATAAACCTTGCATATTCGTAAGCCATGAATATTTTAAATGAATCAGTAGAAGTAGGTATAGGTATATCAGGTTATATACAGGTTCCTGAAAATATAGCTATGAAGTTATTATTTCCCTCAAATCAGAAGAAGAAGTGTCAAATTTTAGTTTGTAGTAGGTAATTATTTAATGTTGTTGGGGGGACAAACCTATGTAAAATGCCTGTGAATTTGCTGCTCGAAAAAAATAAATAATATACGTGTTTTTGAACTCAAATAAAACAAATTAAAATCTATTTTCCAATCCAATACCAAATACAGCTTAACTAAAAAACTACAATTACCATCAAATATAAAATATATAGTATAGTAGTATATGACAGTTATAAATATAAATTCTACATAAGACAATATTAATAGCTTATTTTTGCACTATTATCTTTTTATTGGGAAAGACATTACTAGATTATTTACGTTTTAATTCCTCATTATTATACATGTGGAAAACGATCTATAGTTACCAAAAGTGTATTGATATAGTTCTTGAAAGCTACATCTTAAAATATTTAGTTCTGTTGGTTCAATGTTCTTAATTGACGCTTTTTGAAAATACTACTGTCTATTGTTTCAAATCTACGAGATGTTTTCCAGTTTTTTTGTTATTTTACAGGGGATTATCTGTTGCCTCAACTCGGGGGGTTGTTTTCGTTCTTCAGGCTTTCACCCTAATGACCACAAATAGGATTTCAGTTGAAATTTGAAGCGTTTACTATAGATGTAGTAGAATAAAATTAAAGCCAGCAATATAAAAACTCGTGGATGAAAACTTCATTTACGTCGGTTCCAAATGATAAAAATACCGCACCACAATGGCTAGTTCAATAACTAACAACAAGCCTGCTCTAGAAATGAGTAACTACTTTTTCCTTTTAAAGTGCTCGCTGGATTTCCGTTAATGGACGAGTTTTAAATTTTTGAGCTCTTCTAATAGAAACGAGGCGGGAACTAACCAGCGCTTATTTTCCATTTGCTGTGTAATTGTAGCGACGAGGTAGCTGCTACACGTTAAAAAGTATTTAAATTTAAATAGGATGCAAACTAGATCTGAAGCAGTTTTAAATTTGTTGAATGTATTTGAACCACGAATCGCTATTTGATAGTCTACGGTAAACTATATTGACTAGTACTATAAGTGACAATTAAAGCTTGCAAGCTATATCGTACGTATTAGGTACATTAAAGTGGAGGCAAACAGGATATCTACGTACACAAAGATAACAGCACACGTTGGATCTACGATTAATGCTATTTTATGTATATGTACACTATCTAGTGTTGTTAACGGCACAAGCTTGGAGGAAGACAACGTTGGCGTTTCTCGCAAAATTCTAAAGCTCCTTGGCAATTAAATCGACGCTGGTTCCATTCTCCAAAGTTTTGTAATCCCCCGCACATTTGGGTATCACAGGGCACCTTATTGTGGTGTTCTATCTCCTCTTTTTCCGGATATCCGTCGATCTGTTTGACGCAACGTTGATATTCCGTTACGTCACACATCCGCTTGAACTTGTTGAAGGCTGTATTAGGTGGGCAAGCGTAGCTCTGCACCATTGTCGTAGATGAGTTGCAAAGGAAATAGCGTGTACAATCATTCGGATTAGGTAAGCGCACCCCGTTCAGGCAAGATTTACCGTAAAAGGCATTAGAATGTGGAAAAGAGGAAACGCGGTTATTCTGCAAAGCAAAATGTTGACTAGAAAGTTGAGTAATCGAATTATCAGATTGTTTAAAATTGAGTTGGGGTTTCCTTGTGGTTGTTATCGGAATTAAGATGGGACTTTTCTTCACGTACTCCCCTCTGTTCATGAAACTACTGTTGGTTAAATACTTCTGAAACAGAGCGGAAACAAGATGTTCCGTACTCGTGTAGGTTAGTGGGTTTGAAATAAATGGGGTAGTGCTAAGGTTTTGCTTTGAGTACTTTAAAGTATCTATTGCTAACAAGTTTAAATTAGTTCCCGACTGCTTATTAGATGGAGGTGTTTGCATTATTAGTTGCGCTGTTATTTTATTTAACTGCGTCGGGAGTAAGTTTATTCCGTATTCAGGAGAATCTGGGGACTTGTAAGGGAGTTGGGTATTCCGAGAAGGGTTTGAATGATAGGGCGGTTTTTGCGGTAGGGCTGAATACACGACTGGCGTAACTTTCTCGTATGTAGTTTCAGATGGAGGAGCAACCGACGTCGGACTTGCTGTGAGACTATTAATTAATTGAGTTAAACGATGCATTTGATTTCCAATTTGATCTATCGGTGTGTTATTCACCATCGACAGAGGAACCCTATCCTGTTCCATAGCGTTTAAAACGCTATTTGCTGGATTATAAGTCGCTCCAAAAATTTCGTGGCTTTCTTCTGTGGTGGTTTCGAAATATTCTGATTTTTTCTCTATCTCTTCTGCATCTATGATAGTTTCTTCTGAATCCGCAGGAATGTTGCTGTCCTCTTCTTCTTCCTCCTCTTCTACTTCCTCTTCATCTAAATCGTTATAAAAAGGCATTTCGAATATGTCCTGATTATCCTGTTGACAGTCCCAATCCTTTCCAGGCAGGACACACCGCTTCAGAGTTGGTTGAAATACCTGACGCAAAGAAAATTCCAATTAATATATGAACCATAAAATCTGTCGGGCACGAAAAATAAGTTATAGTACATTTACAAATTGAATGTGTGGCAATATTTTTCTTTTTTGTACGTTTTGCGTGATCTCAATAGCTGCTTGTATTGTGACGTTATTGTGGGAAGCCTTTTGTTGGAGCAACCGTCTTATTTCATGTGGCTATGCCGAGGTCTCCAAGCTTAAATTCTAAATGGATTCTGGATAAAATTATAAAACAACATTGAATGTAAGAGTTATTTTAATATTATTCTTCACATTTGAAGGGAGAATCTAATAAATGATATTAAATGGGATTTTATGAATCTTTCTAGCACCGAAGTGCGAATTTCTTACAACCTTCACTTTAACCTTTGTTGATACATAAATAAACGACATTATCGGCGAAAAATTTAGCATCGCAACAATTAACTATTCTGAAAATACCTAATTATTAAAATAAAAAATAACTGTTTTATAGTATTACACAATTATCTGTGCTCTCTACATATTTTCTTTGATTATATGTTTTGTTAGAGCTTGCTACATAGTTCGTTTTGGCTGTTGCTTTCAACGCAGGAAATTAATTGTAAGTATAAGGTTTTCCTAAAAACAACATGTTTATTTAATTATTGCCTGACAAGAAATAAATTTCGAATATCTAACCACAGTTACAGTTTTGAAACAGTCTTAGCGGTGATTAGTGATTGGTTACATTTAGAGCTAACAAATTATACTGATTTGTTAAAATTTTATAACAATCAATATTAAAATAATGATAATTGAGTATCCGTAACAGATACAACAGATTCGATATCTTTGGGTTTTTATTTTAAGTGTCTAGGTTAGGTACATCCAGCGACAACATTACTGACGCTACTACCAATCGCGTATAGGCAACATGTTTTGTAGGAAAGTGTTGTTATGAACTAGTCGTTTCCTTTTTTAGTCTTGTTATTTAAATACCGTATTTCCAGCTTGATTTGACTTATCAACGTAGCTTTTTAACTGGTTTAACAATCAGCCATTCCCGTTTCCGATTTTTTAAAATATCTTTCAGTTATCATTCTCTGGATAAATTTAAAATGTTTAGGCGACATTAAAAGAGCAAATTCGCAAAGAAATATAGAACCTAATATTACTAGTTGATATTCTAAGATATGTTGAACCTATTTCCTTTCTGCCTATTTACAAAAAGTACCAAAAAGTGTTAGCCTGAAACGCCTACTAAAACATTAATGAATTATACAAGTAATTTGTTTGTTTTACGTTTACGCCTTTATATAGGTATCAATTACTATTTTATAAAATGCATTTGGGAACGTTATTTTCACTGTAAACGTAAGTCATGGAATATCATTAAAATATACCGAAATACAGTACACGCATATTATTTATTATTATTACGAAGCTTTTACAGACCTTAGAGGCCCACCGTTTTTTGTTGTGAGACAAGGCTAAGTTAGTTTGTGCAATGCACAACAGAGCCCGACTCTGCGGGTTACCGTGTTGGTGCACCAAGTACAAAATAATAATATATTCCCTTATTTGTTGTATTAACTATTTAAACACATATATTTAAAAATAAATATACGTGTTTATTTTTATTTAAGAATAAGGTGTGGTGGTAGCTTGGTTGGCAGAGCGCTCGCTTTCTGGGCGTAACGTCGATTATGGTTCAGGTTTGATTCCCTAATACGCAGCGTATAAAAATTCAACTCACCATACACCACACACAATGTCTCAATCCAGTTAACAATTGTGGGATCTTAATGCTAAAAACCTTCGCTGGAATTTATGTCGTTCGGATTCGACTTTAATATGTAAGTCCCTTGTGTTTCTACCTTAGCGCTGAGAAGAAACACGCGACAGGGAAGAGGCCGTGCCTAGCAGTGGGCCGAAAAGACTGTTGAGGATTTCAGAATAAATACTAATTGTTGCGGATTGCAAAATTTTCGAGTGACTCAGGATAACATAAAAAGGGCAATTTTAGGCTACACTCTTTGGGACAGGAAGACCATTCAATGGATAAAACAAAGGACTAAAAAACGAAAAACTGTGGGACGACCAATCGCGAGACGGATTAATGATATAAAGAAAATTACAGGAAAAACATGGATGTACTGGCAATTGTTTTAAAATGAAGCTGTTGGAAATTAATGAATTTACACTAATAAAAGTGCTTCGTGTTATTACCAGTGGTTTAAATTCGAGAAAATTGTTCTTTGCAAGCATAAAAAAATCAAGTAATTTATAGCTAAACAATTGTATATACCTATCTAATCTAAGAGATACCGCATTGCTACTGGAGGTAAAGAAAAATGTGTTACCTATATGCGACTTCTAATACATTACTTTTGTTGCGGATTGTACATTGTGAAAGAAATATTTCACATTTATAACTACAAAAATAAGAAGAAATAATTAAGTTGGGCCGTGACCTAATTCGTTAATTTTGGAAAGCCGTGATAATGACTAATAAATAATATCAACAATAATTTGTTAAATGACCATAGTATCGCTATTAATAAATAATATCATAACTAACATTAAATTTCTATTATCACTTTCACCTTCATGCTTCTGTGTTAAATTTAAACACCCGGTAAAATATTTTTAAAAACAACGTGTAGATGTCATAGATATACAAGAAAAATTAATTACTGGCGCAGCATTCCTTAGCCCAAGTTTTGCATTTGTTTGTTGTTTAAAGAGTAACTGGAAAATTAACAGCTTACCATGTACATTAATGTTAATAAGTAATTTTCAGCTTATATTCGAATACAGCTGTCTGAGAAAAGAGGTGAAGGAAATGGTTGTTGCGGATTCGGCGCCAAAACTGTTTTGTCATTAAGTGGGCTTTGGCTGATTTAAACTCATTGTGCTTTATTTGTTCTGTATGCAATACAATAAGCGATATTATATATTACACTAAATTATTTAAGAAACCTTGATGATTAAAAGTAAAAAAATTTATATATTAGAATTTTACGTCGTGTGAAATTCTAATATATAAACTTTTTCATTTTATTGCATATTGTGTCTTTTACAATTACATATATTTAAGGTAGGCGGTTACGATGACGCTAGTTAGACATTTTAGCGTCTTGTGGCCAAAATTTAACCATCAATATGTTAATTCCGCATCCCTGCCACATGTCTTCATAAACTGCGTGGTAATAGAAACCGGTTGTAAATCGTTACGTAAGGTACGTATTCGCATGTATTTCCGTGTATCCGAATAATGCACTTTCCAATTGAATTCAGGAAAATTGCGGTTGTGGGAACATTGTTTTTGTTTTCCTGTACCTACGGCAAAAAGACTGATTTTTGAAATAAAATCGGATGTAAAGTTTTAACGGAAATTTCCATTTTGACTTCTAAGAATCCAAGAATAAGCAAAACAGTTCTTCTGGACAAAAATATTTACATTTTGCATTCCCATAATTTGATAGGCAGTGTTCCAGAAACCAATTATTTATGTCAATTGTATAAAAGGTTTTAGGTTAACAAGGCGTTAAATTTGAAATTATAAGAAGGTAGTTTTCTTTCCTGTCTCCCTAGCTTCAGAATGAAAGTCTATACGATTTTTCCAACTACTGGGTTATTTAAAAAATCTGGAACCGGAAACGGAAGCTACATATTCTGTGTTCGTTCTCTTTTGACAAACCTAATTTGGAATTCTGATACTGTAGTTTTACAGAGCATGTTAAACGGAATTGAGAATTTTTTGCCTGCCTCCCTGGTTTTAGAATTAAAGACTGTACGATTTTTCGAACTATTCTGATTTAAAACAATTCCGAGAGTGTAGTTTTATAGAGCATATTAATTGGAATTGATTATATTTTTCTAGTCCCACTGGCTTTAGAAGTAAAGCCTGTAGGATTATTTCAAGTATTCTGCTTTAAAACAATTCCGGATCCGAAAACCGAAGTTACATGTTCTGTGTTAGTAATTTTTAAATACCTAATTTGAATTTTTGATATTGTAGTTTTAGAGAGCGTGTTAATTGGAATTGATTTTTTTCTAGTCCCACTGGCTTTAGAAGTAAAGCCTGCAGGATTATTTCAAGTATTCTGCTTTAAAACAATTCCGGATCCGAAAACCGAAGTTACATGTTCTGCGTTAGTTTTTTTAAATATCTAATTTGAATTTTTGATATTGTAGTTTTAGAGAGCGTGTTAATTGGAATTGATTTATTTTCTAGTGCCACTGGCTTTAGAAGTAAAGCCTGCAGGATTATTTCAAGTATTCTGCTTTAAAACAATTCCGGATCCGAAAACCGAAGTTACATGTTCTGCGTTAGTTTTTTTAAATACCTAATTTGAATTTTTGATATTGTAGTTTTAGAGAGCGTGTTAATTGGAATTGATTTTTTTCTAGTCCCACTGGCTTTAGAAGTAAAGCCTGCAGGATTATTTCAAGTATTCTGCTTTAAAACAATTCTGGATCCGAAAACCGAAGTTACATGTTCTGCGTTAGTTTTTTTAAATACCTAATTTGAATTTTTGATATTGTAG
The DNA here is from genome assembly GCA_014611495.1 of Limonius californicus. NCBI lineage: Eukaryota > Metazoa > Arthropoda > Insecta > Coleoptera > Elateridae > Limonius > Limonius californicus. The sequence goes on from JABXWE010015730.1 coordinate 13,368, forward strand.
TTTTAGAGAGCGTGTTAATTGGAATTGATTTTTTTTCTAGTCCCACTGGCTTTAGAAGTAAAGCCTGAAGGATTATTTCAAGTATTCTGCTTTAAAACAATTCCGGATCCGAAAACCGAAGTTACATGTTCTGTGTTAGTTTTTTTTAAATACCTAATTTGGAGTTTTGTTGCTGCAGTTTTATCGAGCGTTTTAATGGGAAATGATTATTTTTTGTCTGTTGCCCTGGCTTGAGAATTAAAGCCTGTACGATTTGTTCAAGTATTTACAACATCCGGAACCGGAAACGGAAATGTTCTTTATTCGTTTTATTTTGCAGAAGCTAATTTGTAATATTCATAGTGTGGTGGCATAGAACGTCTTCATTCCTTTTTTGTTTGCTTGCCTGTTTTAGCATTAACGCCCCTACGATATTTCCAAGTATTCCACTTCTAGTAGTATCTGTATTTGGTATACAGGGCGGAGAGTTATTTAAGTATTATTTGCTTCTACATATCAATATTTAGTACTAAAATTATTTTCAAATATGTCATCTTTCGCTGCAAAAGCCCATCCGGTCAATATTCTCTTGGAGTATCAGTAAGCTGATGATTAATATTTTTTGGTATTAATATTTTTTTAATATAATCTCAAATCAGTACTTTAAAACACTTCGATTCATTGTAGATAATAGTTTGTGTTTTTTGGTAATCTTTGTACTTGCTGCATACTTTTACCAGAAGAAAAGCATTTCATGAATCTATTCTTTTTGTCTTCTATAACATATTTTATTATTAGACTGCATTACTACAAACACACGAAACTGGCAATAGAAGGCAAACTATACGTCTACAATGCGTAGAACCCAATGTTGACAGCTAAATACTATTCTTTCGTTTCCAAATTTCATGGAAAATTCTATTTTCTTTTAAATGAAAACGATTACAATAATATTTTTCACATTAAAACTTTTCCACTAAAATGGCTAGAGGAGAGAACATTCGCATATATTAATTTTACATGGCATTTCCGTATGTTCTGTAAAGCGATTCTACACCCGGTATATTGTTGGAAATATGTAAAAAATATTATTTGAAGTATGAACAAGTGCAGAAGAATTCCTTTTTTTTCAGTTTTGCTTATAAATTTTGGTCGTTAGTTGCATGTTTTTTGGTTTCGCAGTTTGGAGCATAATAAACTTTTACACGGAAAAGATATACGCGTTTCTTGTCGTTGGATAACAATTTTAGAGCAAAGGATCAATAATAAACAAATTATTGCAGTAAGAAGTAATAGCTAAAGAACTATTCATGGCATTGAGAGGGGGAGGTTAACATAGGGTTTTCGCCACTTATTCTGGTATGGGTACTTGAAGGGAAACTGGGGTGGGAGTGCATTGTAAAAGCGTAATAGTTCGGAGGGTTAATGTTTAGAGAGTCTATCTTCAATGTCCAGAAACCAAACTGCTACTTCGGTATGTATGGGCGTCGGCTTTACGGCAGACTTCGAATTTTCATCGTTGGTATTTCTCAGAAGTTGCTAGCGATTCTCTAAAGCGGCAGTTTCACATAACAGTTGACTGCTATAACAATTGAACTGTTTGGTGGGGGTTACGTCTACTGCTATAGTTTTCCTGTTATGTCCTGATTCACAGTACCATGCAAATAGTTATAAAAGTAATATTTGGAAGATGGCGCCTAATAAAAAAGAATTAATACATGGTGCTGTTTTGTGCCTATTAGTTAAAAAAATTTGTTGGCGAGTAGACGAAATTATAGCAAAAAGGGTATTGGGTAAAAACACCTTTATTGAATAGACCACGTTTTGACCTAGAAAACAATCTATTGACAGAATTATTAATAATAGACGGGGAATTCCAAAATTTTACACGTCTTCCATATACAAAATTCTTAGAACTTCAAGAAAAGGTACGTATACAATCATTTTTACAAATCATACATACAATCATATTACGACTTGAACGCTTTTCAGATTGAATATTTGATTACTAAACAAGAAACTCACATGAGAAGTTCTATAGGTTCAAAAGTTCGCCTTGCTGTTATTTTACGATATTTGGCGAGTGGAAGTTCATTCAAGTCCCTCTTAGCAGAATATCACGAATCATAATAGGAAATTTTGTTCCAGAAGTATTTAATGCTATTGTGACCATTTTAAAGGATGTATATTTGAAGGTAAATGTACAAAAATGGAATACTTATTATTATTAAAAGTTTATTAAAAATACATTATTTACTAATTTTAAAATTAATTAATTGTGTCTTGAAATGCTTTTCTTAAAATATCTCCAGTTTGGAGTCCTTCCAATTGCAAATGGAAGTCTGTATTATTTTGTTTTTCATTTAGTGAATTTTCGGCAGTATACATAATGTAAGGTGTAAAATTATCTGGTGATTGTATATCCTGATTTGCACATGAAGAAAAAGAACACCGAGAGGTTTCATAGTTTGTTGGTTGTAAATCTTGAATTGTACAAATGGAAGAACGACGAGACGAAGTTTGAGAATGAGAGGCTTGAGAGGAAGAAGTCGATTTTGCTCTATATATTTGCCAGTAGTCTTCTGTTTACCATTTCACTAATATCCGTTTGCAATTGTAAAGCATCATCCATGGGAATACTTCTTAACTGTGATACAATTAAATTCCCAAAGTTATCAAAAATATCTTGATTTGATAAACTGCACAGTTTATTTATAGCAGTATCTATAGATGTATCTGTTGATGTTCCAATTTTCTACTTTTTTGCCTGTGGCAAGCTTTTTTCTGCCTGAGTTGGTGTTCTCTTTTCCTGCGCCTTGTTAGCATGAGATAGTAAAGTTGTGTTGTAATCAGTCTCCGGCGATGGACTTACAGCAGTGTCTTCTAAAGACTGTTGTTGAGAAACCTCATCTTCAACTTTGCCTTCCTAAAATAGAAATATGTTGAAAATATGAGTTAATTTTATTTTTCTTTAGGTCCCATGTACTGAAGATGAGTAGCTGAACATTTCAGCTGATTTCGAAGAAAAGTGGAATTTTCCGCATGCTATTGGAGCATTAGATGGCAAACATATTAGTATTCAAGTACCTCCAAATGAAGGCTCCTATTATTACAATTATAAAGGCTTTCATAGCATTGTTCTTTTAGCTCTTGTAAATGCAAACTATAAGTTTATTTATATCGATTGTGGCTGTAATGGTAGAATTTCCGATGGCGGAGTATATAAAAATAGTTCACTCTATAAAGCTATTAACGTTGATAATTCATTAAAAATTCCAGGACCTACACCTTTACCTGGAAGAAACAAAAATATTCCATATTGCATTATTGGTGATGATGCTTTTGCACTAAACCATAATATAATGAAACCCTATGCAAAAAATTTGTCTGTAAAGCAAAATATTTTTAATTACAGGTTATGTAGAGCACGCAGAGTTGTCGAAAATGCATTTGGCATTCTGTGCAGCAGATTTCGCATATTTACACGACCAATGAACACAAATCTAGAAACCACGGAATCTATAATAATCTGTTGTTGTGTCCGGCACAATTTTCTGCGCCCATCAGAAACTGTACCTATACATCCAGCAAACGATACCCTTTATGATATACTACCAAACATTACTCATGAGGGAGGGAATTTTTCGTCTAACCTTGCTAGGCAGACCAGGGAAGAATTTGCAGAATATTTTGTTAATGAAGGAGATACCGATTTTCAAGGGAATAAAATATAGTTCTTAAAACTTTATGATTTGTATATTTATGTAATGAAATAAATATTATTAAACAGCACTTACCTGTGTTATTTGGGAATCCAAATTAGACGTAGTTTTCCGAGGAATTATCACGTCATTTAAAAATATCTTTTCATAAAACCATGGTACTGTTGGTACGTACATGTCATCTGTGCCTGTTCCACTACGACGGCTGTCAAACATTTTCTTTTTTTCTAATAAATAGGTTGATCCTAGAGAATTAATTTTTTTCTTAACTATTTCTTCGGATAATTCCATTTTCTCCGATAGATATGTGAGTGCAGCCTTTCGTTTTACATTGTTTTTGTATTGTTGAGACTTTATGTTCCAGAAACATTCCCTTTCTCGATATAATTTAATAAGTTGCAATATTTTTTCATCAGAGAACGCAATGCGTTTCGTAAATTTCTCCATTTTGTAATTTCACTGCGAGGCTACTGTTATACGAAAACTAGAAATATTTCTAGTTATACCAGTGGATGCTATAACACTCAGCTGCGATAATAGTAGAGTGTTTCACTACAATAATCACCTGATAGTGTAACCACGCCCACCAAACAGTCGCTGTTATAGCAGTCAACTGTTATGTGAAACTGCCGCTTACATTTTTTAGCTCGGCTACATATTGGGCTAGGGAGAAGAGCGTGGCGGCGTCAGACGCTGCAAGGAGTGGTGCATAAGAGCAGGGCTGTGGAGTCGGAGTCGAAGTCGTGGAGTCCGAGTCGTGGTTCATGAGCAATCTCTAGTCAGTGGAGTCGGAGTAGGAGTCGATTCATTTTTTCCGACACCACTGGCTAGAAATTCCTCATGAACTCCGACTCGGAGTCCACGTTTAAATTTTATTTCTGTTGTTAGTAGAGTTGACTCATTATATTTGAAACTTGACTCATATATCGAACCATATCTTTACATATTTGTTCTTCTTTATTACACACATCATAACAAGTATTAATATTTAAATTTGTCGGAGTCGGAGTCGAAGTCGAACTACTCAAATTATTGGGAGTTGGACTCGGAGTTAGAGTCGAATTTTTTTATCGACTTCGCAGCCCTGCATAAAAGTACGGCGGAGGTTCTACACCTTTTACACACCCCAAAAAAAAAACCGCTTTCGAGGGGAAACGGCAAAGTGTTAGAGTATGCCTCTGCCAAGACATGTCGCGTACGAAATCTGATTGGTCTGCCTGAGCGTAATTTTCGAATTTCACGATTTATAATTCGGTTTTAAACAGCTGGATCAGGACGAATTATTGTAGAACAGACGAAGTTTAGGCTGGTCCACAGAGTGTTGTCATAAGAAAATCTGCTCTTTAAAACCGAATACTCCTCTCAGTGGATGAAAAAATGTTTGCACAGTTTGTAGCTATTGACATAATGTTTTTGTCTTCGAATATGTGCAAAAAACGGTGCAACAAATGAGTATTTTTGTGATAATTTTCATTTTACAACAGAAATAGTTTATAGTGAAACTAAGAAAATAACCTGCGTATGCAAAAGAAAGCAGAAACCGCTGTCTGCTTGTTCATAGATATTTTTGAACACTTGTTACATGAAGTCATCTCGGGTTTAGATCGCGTCGCCGTAGGATTGATTGATGCTGACGTTTTGTTAACCGTTACAGGAAGCATTATCACGCCTTGATACTGCTACCTGTAACGGTTAACGAAACGTCAGCATCAATCAATCGTACGAGTATGCGGTCTAAGCCCAAAGAGATGACTTCAGTAGACACAAGTGCCGGAGGCCTTAAACTTTACATATGTTACATATTAAGCATTTTAGTTCCGTTTTTGATAAGACGTCAGTTATTCGTTACTTTTGTGCTTTAAATATTCGACTCCCAGTTTTTTATAGAACTTAATATTTATTCACATAGAGAAATAAAAAATAGTATGTTCTATTCAATTATAGAAAAGTATTATATTATATAAATTTAAAGATGATCTAAACTGTACTGGTAAAACCTTCTGTCAAACCAGTCATACGGAATGTTACCCTTTTGTATGCCAGTGCATCAGAATCGCATAATATATGTTCCGCAGTTTTTCTGCTAGAGCGCAGAATCTGCAGTTATCGTTGTCGGCTTTGCCCATTTTTTTGAGATGGTATCTCAAAAGGCAATGTCCCGTTAAGAGGCCTATTGTTTGCCTGAAGTCGTTCTTAGTTCTTGAACTTTTTCGCTTGATATTGGCCTAGGGTGTTAACCCAGTTAGACTTCTTCTGTCCCCTTTTCCACTTATAGGTCTCCTCCATAACGTGTCCTTTTGCAAGTCCTTCTGCGGACTTGCAGAAGGTTCGGCTTCGTAAGAGGCAGCTTTCGCTCCTTCTTCTGCAAGGTGATCAGCTGTTTCATTTCCGTTATTTCCTCATGACCTGGCACCCACATTAATGTAACACTGTTGTTTTATGCCACTTGTTTTAGGGATTCTTTACAGTCAAATGCAATCTTAGATTAAACAATGTAAGAACTTAGAGTTTTGTTCTGTTAAATCAAGTCATAATAGGAAATAAATCAAACAAATGCTAATTGGTTACGACAGAAAGTGTTTCAAGCTTGAATTATTGTTGTTTTGTAGGTGTAGTAATGATGGAGCCTTTTTCTGTACGTTAATATGCAGAAATGAATTTTGAATATGGCTATTGCAGCAGGAATGCTCGTGCAGCTGTGGTAGAATATCGGAAAAGGTATCCTCACCGGTCACAGCCTGACCACCGAACATTTGAACGGTTGCACCGAAATTTGTGTGATACAGGTATGGTTACTCTACCTCATCATGTTGGAAGAAATAACGTGGACAATAATGCTGCCATTATTGACGCAGTCCAGCAAAACCCATCGACGAGTACTACAAGAATTTCTAGGCAATTAGGTATTACTCAGTTAACAGTTTAGCGTACATTAAACAGAAACAGCTTATATCCCTGGATATTCTCTGGACGGATGAATCACAGTTCACACGGAATGGTATCAACAGCTGGCATAATATGCATCACTGGGATTCTACATTCACAACTGCTTTTTAACAACGCTTCAGTGTTTGGGCTCAACGCTGAGTCACACCACCATCCGGCACAACTTCGATTAGTGGTTAAAACCCTGGTCACCCGTTCTCAAAGACTCGCAGAAAACAGAAAACATAGACTAAGAAATGAAGAAACTTCGAAAAGTTCTACGACAAAATGGCTTGAAGAATCAAATGATACACTTAAACCCAGCCGAGTTAAGCCACAGGATGAAAAAGAAAAGCCTACATCCAAAGCCCACCTGACATATGTCAAAGGAACAACAGACAGAATCTCTAGAATTCTACGAAGACACAATGTGGAAACTACATTCACAACCAACAGGAAGATCAGCTCCATTCTACGTAACCCCAAAGCAATGATACCCCCGGAGAATCACGAAACTCCTTGCCAGGACTGCGATCAAACATACATAGGTCAAACAAATAGACTAGTCAATGTGAAAAAAGAAGAACACGAAAATGCCGTACGAAAGAACGAGAAGACTTTATCACTGGCACATGACGTAAGCACATCATCTCACAAAATTGCTTTCGAAAACACCAAAGTACTGGCCAACACAGGACACCTGAAATCAAGAATAATAAGGGAAGTAATAGAAATCGAGAAACACCCAAGAAACCTAAATTCTCGTGATGACACCTATAGACTACCATCCGCTTGTAAACCGGTTCTCCCCAAAAAACAAACACTCCGCAAAAACCAGCAAGCAAACACAAATCCACTTCAACAAAATCAGAACGTTCCAGCCACAGCCGGTCCCGTCACAAGCAACCGAGCCCTAAATCAACAAAGCGCAACTACACGGAACGGTCAAGAAGTATATATAGCCCCAGCAGAAACGAACGTCAACAGTCATATTACAAGAAGCAGCAGCAGAAAGTTATCCGACAAGACCCGAAGATGACAAATGTGATTTTGCCGAAACGTCGTCAAGACAACCACCCCGGTCCATCCCAGGGCCAAGAAGTTGGTATATATATATATATATATATATATATATATAT
>JABXWE010015731.1:0-16629 GCA_014611495.1 Limonius californicus
GGTTGCAGACAAGATTTTTATAAATCTGCATAGTTCTGCTTAGGTTTCGAACCCAAGCCAGAATCGACGTTTTATTCAGAAAGCGAGCGCTTTACCAACTGAGCTACCACCACACTAAAATAATACTCTATAATAACATAAAAAAACTAAAAAATTACACAATAGGGTAATATATAATGAAGTTCCCAAAAGCATTAACTTCAACATACGCAAACGGTCTGAGCCTAATAACATACTCTGATAACGAAATGTTAAACACCTGTAACAGAATCTGAGACGAAGTTACCCTAAAATAAGAAGAATAGTTTAAATACCAACTTAATCGCAGCATTACTGGCAAATCATAAAATAAGTAACTGGATCAATAGCAAGATCAGTAGCACAGGAAGTGTTTATAACGTTTTGCGATGATATTGTATTAGCAAGAGGAAACCATACAATAGAAGAAAATGTTAGTAGGTGTAGAAGTCATTATGCAAATCCACTTCGCATATAGTAGGGAGTCAAGGATATTTGCATGGAAATGTATAATTCAACTGTATACGGCAAAGACTAGATATTTAAAGAAATGAAGAAGATGGTCAAAATAGTAAATACAAAGAATTACTATGAGAGCTAACTTAAAAATAAACTCTAGGAATACAAAAATGGAAGGTATAAAAGTTAGTATACATATAAGACTCTGAACTCTAAGCAACTGGGATGAAATATTACGGTGCAGAGAATAGCCAAAAGAAGTCATACAAAAATGAAAGAGTGAGAGCGTACTTAAAAATAAACACTATGCAAACAAAAGTAGACGAACCAACTAAGATCCGTATGGTTAAGACAACAACAAATACGAAATAATACTAAAAGAGGTGTGGAAGGTAGAAGAGAATTCAGATTAAGTTAAGCAATTTCTATGTTATTATCACTCTACATCGCATTACATATCAAAGATGTTTTCTTTGGTTCAACGTATTTACTTATTGCCTCGATAGGTTAGATTGTAATTTGTTACATAAAGGTTAAAAACGGTATCAACGTTAAGTCTATTTGAAATTACATATTATAGAAACGAGATTATAATACAAATTTTATATGTACATACCGTAATACTTCAATACTGAAACTTTCTCGTTATGCTTCGTCACAACTTACCTAATATATCATTTTGCGGCAACCATTTTCTAATGACTACATTTTTAGGTAACCCTTTTATAGTTTCCAGCTCAAACTTCCAAATTACAAGCTGTGGGAGTTTCGCAAATACACTAAGTAGAATTTCCTTAAATTCTAATTTTAAGTTTGCCGATTTTACATTACTTCCCAGAGCGAATAATATAACGCCATGGTCGGCGTTATTCATAAGTTCTTGAAGATCCTGAAATACTAATTATACCAAATTTCATATTTTACGATTTAGTAACTTCTGTAATACCCCAGGTAAGGCTGCTGAAGGTTTTAAATGCAATCCCCCCACGGGGATTATATTGGGCGGCAATGCAATGGGATGGTGGAAAACAGGGTCTGTATTAGTCAACAGTAAACTCATATTTCGCTCAACTTCTTCAAATGGAGTAATATTCTCGCCAAACCGTTTTTTAGCTATTTCAAACTCCATCGGACTGTAAATGTAATTACGAACAAATCCGTCAACGTACGTATAAATGAAATTAAGTGTTCTTTCAGCTATATTCATTCTTCGGCTAAAACTAGTGCTATAGAAAGGCATGTAAGAGGTATGGAGATGATTTCCGAAAGCATGTGAAAGGATAGGAGGAAGCAAGAAAGCTGTAACTCCCACAACTGGTGGATTACCAAATCTCTCTATAAGCGGATATAAACATTGTAAGAGAGTCACATCATAAATGATTATATCAAATCGAAAATCCTTCGGATAATTTAAAAGCTGGGCTAGACCTTTAGTATGTATATCACGTTCACACAAAAGAGGTCCGAATTCGTATGTTCTTTTAATAGCCATTAACGTGCTAATATCTGCAAATTCTTCCATTTTTCTTCCATATGATCCTAAAATAATAATGGTAATTATTTAACCATGCTTAACAAAATTATATACCTACAGATTTAACGAGCCTCACTAGAGCATCAACAGGTAAGCACTAACCTTCCATAGTTATAACAGTAAAGTTCGCAATTGATTCCGCTTCTGATGCATGAGTTAACATTGTAATATTATGTTTCTGTTTGATTAATCCCATGCACAAAGCCTTGTTCCATAAATAGTGACTCGGAGAAGTTAACGACGATATCAATAAAATGTTATTGCATAAAATGCCGTTTAGTGAAATCAGAATCACCAAACATATTATCACGGCTTTAGTAATCATAGTAACACAAAGTACGATTGTTGACTACTCAGTAAATATTTATAGAAACAGTTATAACTGTGTTGGAGTTATTTAATCAGCATTGATAATGTAAGGTTATTTGGCGATAAGAACGGTCGAGATATAAAAGTCTAAAAAGAAAATCATAATCGTAATACGTGCCCAAATCCGAAACAAAAGTAATAGAGAAAAAATACAAAACGATGGGATACTCTCTCCATGCTAGTTTTATATCTATCTTTGCAGCAACATTCGCAATATTACTCTTTCCTTATTTGGTTGTACTGTTCACAATCTTCTGTGGCATACTGGATCTATTTCAATTTTGCCTTGCTTCTATTTTTTATCGCTTGTTTGCATTCTTCCATTCCTTTTTCCCCTCCTTCTCTTTACAGCTTCTTAGAAGATCTGAGGTGTTCAAGGTTATGCTTTTTCTGTTTGTCCACTCTAGATTTGTGTCATCCATTATATGTATATTTTGGATTTTCTTATTTAATTTATCTTCTAGACCTTCCCTTTACAGTTTCGCGATATTCCAGTTTGGCTTGATTTTTTCTTGGTGTGTGTTTTTTAACGGCTGTTTTTTGTTTTATTGCTGCTATCACAAGATAATGGTCGGAATCTGCATTTGCTCGTCTATAACTTCTCTTACTTCTTTTGCGGATTTCCTTTTTATTAGTATAAGGTATATTAGTAATTTGATTCCCTTTCTTTACGTCTCGTATATTTTTCTTTGCCAGTAATATCCTTTATATAGTCTTCTTTGTCTATTTGAGCATTGAAGTCTACTAGGGTTAGCTAGCATATTTTTAAACTTCTTCGATTATTTGCTGTAGTATTTCATATAATGGTTTCTTCTTCATAGTCTACTGCATTTTCTGTTGGTGCATACACATTTATAAGTGTTATATTTGTTAAGTGTCCTTTCATTCTTAACATTGGTAATCTATCATTAACAGGTTTCAACTGTATTGTTGTTGTTCATTTTATTAATTACTATAGAGCCTGTTCCATTTTTCGCGGATTTTCCTCTCCACAATACATCATTATGAATTTTTAAAAATTTATTTCCCGATTTCTTCCCATTTTGTTTCTTGAATTGCCGTTACATGTATTCTGTATTTGTTTATTTTATTTGCTATTTCTTTCATTTTCCCTGGACTCAGCATCAAAAGTATATAAAAAGAATAGAAGGATATTCAGAATATAATCACCAATTGCGACTATAATGATTTTGAAAATTTGGACATTAATTTACTGTGCAAATATTAGCTCGAGGTCATTTGGTCGCCACCTATTGCTTGATTGCTGAGTGGGAGCGATGCTCGACTGCAGCACTGCAAAAAGATTTTTTTTTCCTTTTTTTAGATACCGTATGTATGAGGCGAGTATTAGTTTCTTTAAAAAATTGATTTTGCGATCTCAAGAAATATTCGTTTATATACAAAATACCCCCAAGGAAAATGACTTGAATGATTTTAAAATATGAGGGTTATTAAAAATGTATCAAGTTCAATAAGCTGGGAAAATCGTACATTATTGAAATTAGGAAAATTTTAAAATATGAACAAAATAAATATCAGATACCTTAATTTTATTAGAAATAAAGGAATAAATATTAGCTTAGTAAATTCAAATATAACAGACAAACTTTGACTATCAATATGACCCAGAGGAATTGGAGGAATTTTTAATATTTACCAACAGCATATCATAGTAACTGTGTACAGATAATATTTTGTTTTGAAAATAAATAGCTTGTCGAGCATCTGTCCCGCAACCAATCACCTTGGCGAGCAAATGGTTGTCGAGCATAGAGACCTGCGAGAAAATGACAGGCGAGCAAATGGACATCGTAAATATTCTGCCCAATTACAACAAAAACTAAATACTTAAAAGCTAATAATGAGTTTTAAATTTAAAACTTCATAACTTACAGATCTAAACTAAACGCCTATTCATAAACAAAATATTATTAAATCAACAACACATTCTTTTTACTTTTGACTTAGACAAATAGAGTTCGATGATCGAAAAAAATGCATGTACTCTTTGGCACAAGAGTGGTTCATCTTTTATTGTCCCTCATACAGAAGCAAATGACTTAGGCCTTTGAAACAAATTTTTTTCTCAACATAATGACCTAAACAGTTAACACACTTCGTATAAAGATAACGCAGAGCTTGAATGCCTGAAACAAAGCTCTTTGCTCTACGCCGCAAACCTCTCATTCACAGCAGCCATCACCTCTTAAACGTCCGAAAAATGAATTTCTCGAAGATGCTCTATTCAGTTTAGGAACAGGTGAAAGTCACTGGGGGCCAGATCTGGCGAATATGGGGGTTGTTCTATAATTTCAAATCCAGCATTGTGGATAGCAGCCATAGAAAGTGAGCGCGAGGGTTGTCTTGGTGAAACAATTTTCCACGCCTTTTTTGCTTTATAGCCTCACGAACTTTTGGTATGAGTTTTCCATAATAGTCCCGCTACAAATATTTCCAAAAATCCATTAAGCTCAAGTTGCTCGCAGCAGCGAGAAATTTGGCCCGCTAGTTGGGCAACCGTCCAACAAAGCGACATTTTAAACTTAGTTATTGTCGTTATTGAATACATATGACGTTTATCAATAAAAAAACAAAACATGATTTGTTTACTGGTTTCATGCTAACTAGATCAGACATCAAAATCGGGTAGAAATTTCAAGGCAAACTTTTCCTCAAAACTTATATCACATACGTAACAAGCGCGTTAACTATAAGATTTTACAGCGCTACCCACATAACTCTAATTAAATTAAATTTAAATGTTAGAACGGTAATTTAAGTAACACCGATGTTTAGATTTACATGTAAGGTACATGTTTTAGTTGCATTAATAAACGACATTTTTTCTAGGCTTCAAAACTAGATATAATTTTGATCGTATGTTAATATGCAACATGTAGTAACATTTAAACACTTAACATGTCTGTGTAATAAGTTGCAATAAATATAGTTCTATTGTTATTAATTTACACAGCCGATTCCGGTTAATTGGGCCAACGATAAATAAATGAAATAATAGCAATTTACATAACTTATTTGGGATACCATTCCATTTAATCCGGACAGTAAATTTCATATCATGTACATGTAATACAATTGCAAAATCACGAGAAGAAAATTTGTAGACAGTTTATTGCGTGTTTTTTACGAAATTCAGTAGATATCAGCACTTAAAATGTGTTTTCTATAATCTTATTTTTTAGACATCACATATGTTTGCTATCAGCACGGAGCCAGGGATTCATATGTAGACATCGTCAGCGCGTGGTGGAGTTAACGCACATTCGCTAAAAGCTACATGGTCGCGCTTATGCGACAACCTATGTATAGACTCGCTGTTTTACAATTTTATTTATAAATGTAGAACCCTTGCCAAGTTGTCAAAAAATGACTTGACACTTTGAACTAAAATTGCTTTACTAGAAAACATTAAAAACCAGCCATTTAACATAAGTCATCGTCGGGTTGCTGAGTTAACTGTTGTAATTTATTATAATATTTGTTCTAGTATTTATATTTTTTATTATACATATATGTGTACATACGTATGTATTAGATAATATCTTTTGGATGCATATTATTTTTCTATAATTTATATTTTGGTTTAAAAATTTACTACAGTATAAGGAAAACAGTTATTCTTTAATTTTGTGTGGTACTTCATATATTTGATACAGCCGCTTAATTCGCCTAAAATGTTCTAGTTCGATCGAATCGACTGTGTGGTGCAGGCCCGGACTGGCCAGGTCGGCTGGTCGGCGATCGCCGAGGGCCCCCAACCCAGGGGGCCCCCGAAGGGACCCCCTAAAAAAATAAATAAAAACGAAACTTAAAAGTTAAAAATTAGGCTCTGTCTTTACTAAGGTTGATTTTAAATTTTTAATTATGTCGCAATCGCATGTGCAATTAATGTTAAACAGTTGTATACACTAAGCACAGTGTGCTTACGCTATGCGTCGGCGTGTATTATCGTCGTCTCGTCTTGTTGCTGACAGAATCGGCTTAGGTCTACTGTAAGCCAAGATCTTATGTCCAATCTACTTTTCATGAACGTAGAAAGAGAACTGTTTTATAAATTGGATAAAAATCAAATTATAGATCAAATAGCAAGGACCAGTAAAGAGCTGACCGAAAAGCTGTTAAGTTAACAAAAATCATCTTCTGTGCTTAATACTATTTAAAACTTTTGTATTTTTTTTTTATTTCTAAATTTCTAGCTTTACAAACTTTATTTCACCTTTACTTGTATACAAGTTAGAATGTTAAATCAAGGAGTAAACTCTACTTTAATTTTCTTATTCTTCTTCTTCTTTCTCCGGTATCCTTTATACCCTCACGGGTGTTGGATATTTGTGGGTTCCGCGTCCTTTACCCATTTCTTCCATCCTTTACGCTCCTTTGCCATCTCGTTCATTTCTTCTATCGTTTTCCCTCTTGCTTTCCCTATCTCTTCTATGCCGTTCATCCAGGTGAGTCTCGGTCTTCCTCTTTTCTGTTTCCTCGTGCCTTTGGCTTCCATTACTTTTTTCGGGAGTCTGTTTCTGTCCAATCTCAGAAGGTGTCCATACCATTCTAATTTCTTCTTCTCCCTTTTGTGTTATTGTTTGTTGTTTTAGTTTTCCTATGACTTCCTCATTTCTTATATGATCCATCTTGGTTTTCCCCGCTATCTTTCTGCAGTACTTCATTTCTGCTGCTATCAGTTTTGGTTTGTGTTTCTGTTGTACAGTCCAGATTTCGCTTCCATATAGGATCGTTGGGATCACTATTGCATTATTTATATTTAGCTTGGTTTTTTCGTTTATTTCTTTTTTCTCAAAAGCTGACTTATTTAGTGCGTAATATATGTTGTTTGCCTTCTTGATTCCGTTTGCTATTTCAAGGTCTATTTTCTCGTCGTTTCCTATAATAATTCCTAGGTATTCCATTGTGGTCACTTCTTCTATAGGTTGATTTTTGTACATTATTCTGTTCTGTTCCTGTTTCATTTTCTTATTTATATACATTATTTTACTTTTTTGTACATTAACTTCATCTTTCTTCTGTCCATTTATTGTTTTTGTCTGCTATAAGCACTACATCATCTGCGTATAACAGGCTATCTATTCCGAGTGGTATCATATTCCTGTGTCCCACTGTAGTCTGGAGTTTCTCCGTTGTTTGTCTTTTGTTTTTCAGTAGCCTGTCCATTACTATTATAAACAGGTAAGGGCTTAAACTGTCACCTTGTTTTATACCCTTTCTGATATTAAGTGGTTCTGATCTATTGCCGATTATTTGTACTTTTGCTCGTGTATCCTCCCGTACCGAGTTTATGACTTGTATTACTTTCTTCGGTGTGTTTATTAGTTTCAAACAGTTTTCTATTACTTGTCTTTGTATTGAATCAAAAGCTGCCCTTAGGTCGATAAATGCAAGGATAACTTCTTCTCCCCTTTCGATTCTTCCTTGTATCAGTTGTCTTATTATGTATATATTGTCTGTTGTCTGCCTTTTCTCCCTGAATACTGTTTGCTCATCCTCTAGCTTATTTTAGGCATATTAGTCTATAGTTGTCGCATTGGGTCTTGTCACCTTTTTTGTGTATAGGCATTATGAGATTGTTTTTCCATTCCTCAGGTATCGTGTTTCTTTTCTACACTTCAGCCAGTATTTTGTGTAGCCATGTTATTCCGTTCTTTCCCATGTATTTGATCATTTCTGGATCCACTTCATCTTCTCCACTTGCTTTACTTATTTTGATGTTTTCTATCGCTTCTTCTATTTCTTCTATATCTATATTATTGTTCTGTATTTCCTCCTCTTGTTGTATGGGTATATTTACTTCCAGTGGCTGTATTTTATCATGCTTGTCTAAGTCGAATTTTTGGCTGTAGTGCCTCTCTATACTTCCATTTTTCCGGAATGTTTGTTTTGATTATGTTGTTTTCATCTCTTATACCTGAATCTGTCTTCTTTCTTTTTCCTCTTAGCCCTTTGATTGTATTCCAGAATTTTCGATTGTTATTTCTGTATCCCTCATTTAGTTCGTTTCCAAAGTCCTCTCATGTTTTTCTTTTGGCTTTTTTCACTACTTCTTCCGCTGCCCTTCTTTTTATCGTAGGTTTCCTTGTCTTTTAGATCCTTCGTGTATATGTATTTTTTCCATGCTTGGTTTTTGTCTTGCACTGTATGTTTGACTTCCTTTGTCCACCACTTCTTTTTCTTACCGTATTTATCTTCCTGTATCCACATACTTTTCTTGCTGAGCTAATTACTATTTCTTTTAGTGCTTGCCATCTGTCTTCCAAGGTCCAAATTCGATTTTCAGTTTCCAGCTCGTTTATTTTTGTCTCTATTATCTTACTATGTTTGTTTCTGTTTTCGTCTTTTGTTAGCTTATTTATATTTATTCGAGTATATTGCTTTATCTTCTCTGTGGCTGGTTTGGTGTTTCGTAGTTCTCCTATTACCAGTCTTCGCGGTGTGCCCATTTCTGCTTCTGGTTCCACTTTTATTTCTTTTATGTCTTCTTACATTTCTGTTGTGTATACTATGTAGTCCATGATACTACTTGCTTGTCTCTCTTGCGCGACGAAAGTGGGTTTGCCTTCTTGTCTTTGCTTCCAGAAGGAGTTTCCAATTTTTAGCTCGTTTGTTATACAGAATTGTAGCATTTTGTTTCCATTTCTATTTATTTCTCTTTCTCCATATGGTCCTCCGCAGTTAAGTGTCTTATGTATGTGTGTACTTATTCTGGCATTCTAGTCTCCCATTACGATTATTTTTTTGCGTTCTTCCCTCACTTTATCTAATGTGCGCTGTAGTTTTGCGTAAAATTCTGTCATTGTGTTTCCATCAGTTCCTTCTACTGGGCTGTATATTTGGACTATGCTTATTTCTTCTTCCATGTCTGCTGTTATGACTGTGATCCTCGGTGATATTAGGTCATATTTAGTTACTCTTTTGTTAACCTGTTCTGTTACTATTATACCCACTCCTATTTATTTACTTAACTTGCAAAAAATTCATTAGGACAGTTCTTTCTTTTTATTATAAAACCTGTACTACAATAATTGCCATGATACTGCATTAAAAAGGTAAATTGTTTTCTTAAGTATGCTTGGCTTATTCATTGACGTTTTCCCTCATCAATATATATTTTGACTGGAGTGTTTCATAAAATTTAGCTTATGACTGTAATATTGTGGTTTTGTTGCTTGAACTAAAAATATTTCTCACTCTCATGTTCGTAATTAACCACTTGTAGTTAGTAATTTATTACTAATGTTTTAAAAATCCAGTTTTTGAATAATTTAGATATAATAAAAAAAGTATGACAATTTGTTTAAATATTATAAAACTAATTATGTTTAATAAAGTATAATTATTTTTATTAAGATCTTGCTTACGTTCAATTACTTTTTAAGTGCCAAAATAGAGCAAAATGCTGTTTTCAAGCATGTAATTTTCACAAATTTTTCCAGGACCCCCCGTCCCCTGGGAGTGTCCAATACCCCCGGACCCCCCCCCGTGAGGGGGCCCCAATTCAGCTTCTAGCCGAGGGCCCCCAATGCAGCCAGTCCGGGCCTGGTGTGGTGGCAGGAAATGCCAAACATTGCAAGAAATGCAACGGGCTGACCAGCGGAAGTAAAACAATGGTTTGAGTCCAGCCGCCTGTTCACTGATGTCAGAAGTATCCCCGGTCCTCGGTCTGTTAGGATCTGAGAACAAAGCAACCTGAAAACCAGGGATGATGATGCAGACACTCGCTCGAAGATCCCCAACTCATACAGTGAATTATTCATATTGTCCATTTGTTACCTAATCAGTTATGTTGTTAATAAAAGTTATGTTCACAGGTTGGTATATTTTATTTGTCATGACTAACAAACCAAAGTGATGACCCCGACGTGATCGTCAAACGTCACGTCCCAGGCGAACCAAGTAGCAAACTTAAATTTTTTGTATTGTAGTTACTTGTGCTTTCTTTTTCTTGTAATACTCCGCATCGTAGATACTACAACAATGACGAGCAACAACGACATGGTGTCGGACTCCAACCAGCCGAGTATAAATTTCCACTTAGAAAACTCGCCGCCCATTCCTTTGCTATGGTTCCTCAAGGTGTCGTTCGAGGAAGCGCAGCAGCCCACCGGCCCAGCTTTTACAACCCCATAGCAGCCGCTGAACCCAAAATTTGGGCCAAAATGTTCTAAACACTGCATGTTCCGATTAAGCGGAATCTATTGTAATAGTTAATAGTTTCTTACGATTAAATAAACAAAACGCATCTTATTTTAATCGGAAAATAAATAAAAAACAAAAACAAAGTATCAAATCTGTTAAAGAATGCTTTACCAGCACACCGACTAATTTGGACTTACAATCATTTACAGTATTCTTAGAGCAGCACGAATCACGCTGGTCGGTACTCCGATGGGTAGAACAATATAGTGGCATATGAAATCGGTCGTTTTTGGAAGTTACGTAAAGCCGTCGCACCCGATTATTGTCATACGAACATGTCTGACAATCATAACGATGAAGTGGAACTTCTCTTCTCTGTTCGACGGGTTAGAGTAGCCTCCTACCTAACATAAGTACAAACAGGCCTCACAGAACCAACTGTAAATCATTAACGGACCATTGGCATATACGAAGAAGAAGAAAGTTCAAAAATAGTAAATATGATCCTTCAATTTTATCCTTACTACATAAGTTACTGAAACTATAATAAAAACTTACAATTAATTATGCAACCCAAAATATAAACTATTGGTGTTAAACAACTCGAGTTACTAACTAAAATTAAAATAATGATTCTACATTCTACTCTTTTTTTTACATTCACACAACTGCCGCCCTCCTCCCCCCGGAACCGCTTTCGCATTACTTCAGGGGGGGTGCGAGCGTCTCTTACATGCAACATGCACCCTAATCTTAACTAAGTGAAATATGGTCGCCTTAGCCAGGGTTTGACCGATTGAACGGCATTTCACTGTGACCTCGACTAACAGCGCTTGTTCGCACTGCCTCATCGAGGTCGCACAATCTACTTTATTAATCATTAATAAATTATGCTATTCAACTCTTTAAATGCTGTTTGCTAGATGGCAGTAGTAAAATCTACAACATGTAAATACCAGCATAATAAATGAATATATTAAAATTATGACAAACAACAAAACTTGTAACGCACCGATTTTGTACGCCTCATTGTTTTGCTTTAGATTTTCATTTTCGCAATTTGGGTTGCATATATTTTGAATATTTTTGGATTTATTTGAATTTCGAACTCGTAACTTTTCGATTTGCATTCGTTTAACTTTTACTTGCTGGTCGTATGCTACGCGGATCGGGGAAGTGAGTTAAGAAATCCTCGTGGTAGAGCACGCTTCTTCGGGTCTAGTTAGCTTTTGTAAGCTAGGGATGGATCTCCCAATTTTAGACCGTAGTTGTTAGAGGAATTTTTCCTTATGCCGTCGTTCCTTGGTATTGTTTGCCCTCTTTGGAGGAACGCTAGGACGTGCATAAGAGTTAATTTTCCTAGGGTTTTTGCCCAATTTGATTGTGCCATTGACCTAGAGGTTCCCTTATCGCCGAAAATGTCATCGTTCGGTAAGAATGGAATTTTAAGCTTTTGGTTGTTTGTTATTGCAATTTTCCTTGAATTTATTGAGGCGTCTTTTCCCGTATGGACTTCCTACCGTCGGAAGTTGCTCCCGCTCGAGTTTTAAACATTGAATTTGGATTTATTTTGCATTCATGGTCATCTTTAATATGAAGCAGATGAGACCTGGCGAACGTTCAATGGATTGGTTTATCGCAGAGAGCAGCGAAGTTCGAAGTATCGATATCAACAATGTGTTCCACGGGTATGTGCGCTTGATGATAATGTTCCGTGGTATTAACAATTTGAATTTTTGAACTTATACCAGGTGCGTTCAATAAATCCATACTTTTCATGTTTAATTTGGAAATTGTCGTCAGATTTTTGTTGTAATTTAAATCTGTACTTTTCACGTTTTAATTTGGAAATTGTAGTCAAACTTTTTTTGTTATAATTTAAATATTGGGAAATATTGCGAAAGGTTAAACATTTTATTGAATTACATTGTTAGATCTATTATGTTTGAAAATAGGTATTGAGTAACGAGATCTCGTCGACTTCGAATACTTGGAATTTTGTCGAGTTGTTTGTAATTTTGATTATTATTATAATTAAAATTTGTTCTTTCGCTTTATTGCGTCCTTTAAATTATTTTGTTGATCTATATAAAAATTGTTCTCTTTCAATAATTTTGTGTGTTACCATGTTGTTAATCTTCCAGTATGTTGATCTTGTTGTCGTTTGCTGTGCATTAAATGTTTAATTGTCCGGACTTTCTTGTTTGATTGTGTTTTTCTTTCCCCATAGTTTTTCTAAGTTAGCAATATTCAAAGGAAAGTTAGATTCCAGGGAGGTTCCTGTTTTATCCATCGTGACATCGTCGAGGGCTAAGGTTAATTTTCAAAACAGGTGGCGCCTAGGCTTTTTATTTAACCCCCCCTTCTTCGACTTGAGCTGGTCGACCCTTACTCTCGACACCTGAAACTTACCGGTAGTTTTTTTTTTATTGCACTTAGTAGTCAGTAGTATTATTGTTGCCAACTAGGCGTTACAAATTCTTCCTTCGTAATGCAGCGATACCGGACATCAATTAGGGATTCGATTAATTCACTTTTTTTAGGTTGTTTTCTTGTAATAAAGATAGAAATCCTCTGCCATAAATTTTGTATACAATTTAGATCCGGGGATTGTGCTGGCCAGTCTATTCTTTTAACTTTATTGATCAACATCCAAGACTGAACAACCTCTGCTCTGTAGCAAAAATCATTACCATCTTGAAAGATAAAAGTTTCGTCAGGAAATAACTCTTTTTCCACTAGACAACACCTTTTCATGTAGGAGATCAATGTATTTGCTTGCATTCATCATGCCAGATACAACATGTAGTCTATCAACACCTTCAGCAGACATGCAGCCCCATATCATGACAGAAGTTGGATTCTTCTCCAGGAAATCTTCTAACATATGTGTTTCCAGCATGATTGTTAATATTAGAGGTAGATTCATCACTAAATAATACCTTGTGCCATTGTTCTGGGGCCCAATGGCGATGATCCTTTGCCCATCTCAAACAGTGGTCCCTTTGTTTTTCTGATAGGAGGGGTTTCTCCCGGGATTTGCAACCCCTAAGTCCAGATTTAAGAAGTCTCCGTCTCACTTACGCCAGTAGCTTAGAACCATATTTTGGTTAAATCTGTCGAACTGAAACTTCTGCCTGCCAGGCTCGTCCTCCGCAATACACTGTCGTCTCTCACTAATGGTTTTTTTTTATGGCCACTTTATTGGCCGGTTTATTTTCAATTTTTCCCGTATCAGTGTATTTTGTGATCACTCTAATAACTACGGATTGTTTGCACTACACTTTCATAAATATTTCACGACTGGAAGCGCCTTGTTTATGATAAAAAATTATTTCATATCGTTTTTCATCCGAGAATTTGAACAGTTTCTTCTCGGATGGCAATTGTCCACTGCTAATGACATGCAAAATGCAACTGAATAACCTTTAGTACCTGCAGGTATGTATGTATGTATATATATATATATATATATATATAGACATATAAATGCCCCAAGTTGGCTTATGTCATTTTATTATAATTACTCAATTCGACCAAAAATAAATAAATTAAATTTTAAACTATTAAATGTTTATACCACTACAACAGCAATCGTAATTTTTAATTATTGTGGATTTATGACTTGCTATTTTAATGTAAAATTGCGCGCCAGGTGACAAATTTAAAAGAAATTTGCCTCCAAAATTAATTTAATTCAAACAACCACGGTAGCTCGAGCATGTGGACATCTATGTCACAGTTAGTAGGTTCTTACCGATCCAAGATATGCTACCAAATATGCTTATACAAAATTAGCCTTAATACTTTGCTAAATTCAAGTTGGTTTTAAGAAATGTCAAACGCACCTGGTTAGAACGTTTGATTAACGTACTAGAGCTCGTATTCTAAATTGTCCAAGTACAGGATAATAAAATCGAGGTGTTCTTCCAATTGATCCGTTGGCTCAGTAGAATTACTAGATTGGTAAATTTTGAAATACCTTTACTAACTCGTTCTTCTTAGTCGTCTCTTAATCTAGGCAGGAGTGGTGTCAATAAATCAGCAACCACCGCCATGGACCAACAATAAACTGGACAGGCAAAACGAATCCATATCTTCTTTAGATAAACACAATTCAATTTTGCGTAAGTTTATTTTCTTTTTAAGCAGAGATTGTATATGATTTTAATACAAATATTAATTAACAGCCTTTAAACATGCAAAACTTTTTAACAGATTCACAAAATTTTATATCAACTCGTTATTATTGTTTTTTAATAACAACAACTTGGCAACCAACAAAATTAATAAAATATCAAATATGCTAAAATTTACCAAATGACACATTGATCTAAAATAATTACAATATAAATTTTTGACATAAAAAATAATTAATTTAAAAATGTTTAAAATTTCACAGCCACACTACGTAAACTGCCCCCGATTACACTGACACTTAAAAAAAATATTCAAGCTTCATCCTTCCAAAATAACTGCATCTTCTTTTTATGATCCACATTTATTCATACTGAGCTATAAATTGTATCTTATGATTTTCATCTCATGTTCCTGTGCATGCATTTTATCGTAAGTCTTCTTAATAACAAGATGTTGACAAAAAATTCTTCTTGTTGTAGGTTTATCATAAAATACGAGTTTTGCAGAGTTTTTCAAACCGGACAAGTAGTTAACTGTATTAAGGCCTGCCCTAATTTATTATACAAAAAGAAAACCGACTCCCATGACAAGACACCATGCACGAGTATACTCTTGAAAATAAAAAAAAAATTAACTTCAAACAAACAAGCAAATAAAATACATCACAATATATATATATATATATATATATATACAGGGTGATTCGGGAGGAAACGGCAATATTTGGAGAATATGTTCGGGAGGTCAAGACAAGTAAAAAAGCCTAATAAACATGTGTCCGATCTCAACCGTTATGGAGATATGTTGAAAAATGGTAAGGTAGTCTACTCATAGAACTTAACACGAGTTACTAGTTACAGGCTTTATTTTACTGACATCTGTTCATCAAAAATAACATATCATACTACAAGAAATTAATTTTAAATCATATGTTCAAAAATACCACCCCCTGCATCGATACAATATTCAGCGCGTTTTTGAATCGATGGCGTTGCGCGTCGAAGTTTTCGGTTAGAGTCACGTATGATTGCTGCAGAATTTTGTATGCGATCCAGCAGTGCATCTCTTGTTTCAACTTTTGTTGCATAAACTAAAGATTTTAACCATCCCCAGAGGCAATAATCAAGTGGAGTGAGGTCCGGTGATCTTGGCGGCCAATTGAGAGAACCTCCTCGACCAATCCAATGATGGGGAAAGCGCTCATCGAGGTAAGCCCGAACGTCAAGGCTGTAATGAGCAGGCGCTCCATCATGTTGAAAGTACATGTTTTGCCGTATATCCAAAGGCACATCCTCAAGAAGATCCGTTAAATTAGTTTCCAAGAATTGCAAATAAATTGCCCCCGTCACACGACCATCTAGCACAACAGGGCCAATCAGCTGATCGTTAAGCATACCGCACCATACATTTACGCTGAACCGACGTTGGAAGTTACTTTCGATTGTGGCATGTGGATTTTCATCCGACCATCGGTGCTCATTGTGAGTTATTTACACCGTCCCTGGTGAACTGCGCTTCATCAGTGAACAAGATGTTTCGGTGTATTCCAGGATTCTGACGTATCCAGTTGGAGAATTCCAGTCTTGGGGCAAAATCACCATCTTCAAGATGTTGGATACGCTGAATGTGATATGGTTTCAGGCCATTCTTGCGAAGAGTCTGCCATGCCGCAGTTTGAGGAATTTGAAGACGGGCTGCAAGTCTCCTTGTACTTATTCCAGGGCTACGTTGCACTACACCAAGAATTTCTTCTTGCACCTCCACATCTGGACCATTTTCCCGTTGCGATAAGATCCGTGCACTAGGAAACATACCAGATTCACGTGCATTGTTGAAGACCCTTTGAAAAACGCTTTTGTGGGGCGCTCTTCTATTGGGAAAACGATGCTGCTATTCAACAACTGCACGATTAGCGCATCCATTGCAGTATCCATAAATGA
>JABXWE010015732.1:0-25919 GCA_014611495.1 Limonius californicus
GTTAGACTCGTGCATAGCGCTACGTGCGCTGATCCGAGGTAAGCGGGGTGGGATGAGAATCGCGGAGTTGCTATGGCAACTCCACGATTCTTAAAAAAAAAAAAAGTTTTTCAAAAAGATCCCTCATAACTCAGCCTGATAGTGTTTTCGTACCAAAATTGATAGAAGGTATAGATGATCGTAAGCAAACTGATGCAATGACTGCAATTCAGTATTAGGTAAATGAAAACTAAAGCGCTCTCTGAAACCCTGTATGAACAATAAATTTTTTATTTGGTAATTAAAAAAATACATAAGTGTTAAGTTATTGTTCTTAGTTTTTTAATTAGTTTAGAGTATTATAAACTTTGAGAAGCCCCTTAACACCAACAATATCTAAATACGTATTTCGGCAACTAAGCTGCCATCTTCAGTAGGAACTTGAACTAACTAACTTTACTGAGGAATACGTCTGGAGATAAGTTCTTCATTAAGTCTAATGAGTATTAAATCGTGCATTCAGGAAATTTAGTGTAAAGACTAGTAAATTTGAATAACTTCTATTTTATGGTCTAAAAAGTCAATTTTAATCATATTGCGATTTTTAAGCTTTACGGTGATATATAGTAGTAGAGCTAGTTGATCAGCAATTCAAGTTACTTAGAGTATGTGGACAATTTTGACATTTTTAGTCATTGTGAAAGGCGAAAAATGTCAAAAATTACAGCTAGTTAAGTATTTGTTTTTGATGAAGTACCTATTTGCAATTCTTATTAAATGATAACTAACTTACACTATTTTCTTTTTTTGAAAAGGTTTAAAAATGTGGGAATGCACTACTCTAAAAATCTAACTTTGTTGATCTATTGGCTATAGGTAGAACGAAATTGCACGGTGTTAATAACGTTGATTAAATTTAGTATTTAATCTACCGTTATGGTTTGCTATTCGAGTTGCTACAGACTTTAATTTTAAAAATAATCACTATACCAAAACATTAATCATGTTATTTTATTGACTTTGTGATGTTAAAAATTGTAAAATATTGATTTAAAAATCTAATAATTTTCAGTATATCCACGACTTTCTTAAAACAATGTGTGGCAAGGAATAAAGAATGTAAATATATTCCATGGTGTTCAACTGGACAGGGAGGGTTGTTTTTTAATTTATTCAAATACTGTTTAATGACTTTTAAACTAAGACAAGAAGTTGAGGCCTAAATACGATGACATTTTTTATTCAGTATTATTTAGGACACGATCGGCCTTCGAGTCAGCTCCATGTCAGATGATGATGATGATGATGATGTTGATAGTGTTGTCCCGTATACGCAATTTAAGGTACATCCCCCCGTATATAATATGAACATAGAAGCTAATTCCTTAATTATATAAGTAAAAGCTCATGTTTTTGAATTGAAGCTGTTTAATTGCAATTTGTATGTAAAAAAAATAAATAATAATAAAAAATGGTAGTATTAAAGAAAATGTACTCTACAACAGTATGTATGTGAAAATACTTGAGCATTAACATAAACAATCTATTTAATAGTTCTTAACCGCAAAGCAATTACAATTACAAAAACAACTGGCGCGAAAATATCACCAATATGAATCCCCATGTTAAAAATCCTTGCGTTGGTTTACCCATCTTATCACTTAATCCTTACTTACTTCCATTGTATTTAAGTCATCCTGACTTTTCTCTTTAAATATGTTACTGTATTTCTTTATTTAAATGGTGCAGACTTCAAACATATATAATTTGGCAAACTAATTAATGTTAAAAGATTTAGATACAGGGCGTTTAAAGAAGATCGGATAATTTACCGACATACAGTACTCATCCGCAAACCAACTGTTTCAGAAGTAAAAGCGATTTTGTATTTTAATCATTAAACTGCACTAGTAGGCTTTTCATTTGCCATGATGAAAATCGATATTTAAGTTATTATTATTTGTTTACTGTACACAATTGTATTAAGTACCATATCCAGCGGGTACAGGCCCTTACTGCTTCTGGTTATGAATAGTGTATTTATATTCATACTGAAAAAGAAATTTCCAAAATATCCAAACAACTTTGCTGCTCAAATTTTATTTGCCGGTTAAGCTACTTTAACGAATAACAGTGTTATTAATTTACATGATAATTAGCTTTACGGAGACGAAAATCCTCACGCTATTGTCGAGTGCAGACATTAGCACAGATTTAACTGTTTGGCTGGAGGTTTAGAAGAGTGTCTGATAAGGTCAGCATTTTTACTAAATCGTTTAACAAGTGAACTGTATCTTGGCTTCTTGAGTCACAATTTATCCCTACTATTGGAAGACGTGCTCCTGGATGATAGGGTTCATCTAAGGTTTATGCAAGATGGGACTCCTCCGAAATTTTTAATCAATGTCGAATAATACCGATAACATATAACAACAACTGGATAGGACCAGGGGTCTAATTGCAGGCCATCTGATTTTAATTAACTAGACCTTTGCATTTGAGCAAATGATATATTTTTTACCTCTTGCTCTTCGTATTAAAATACAAAATCGCCTCTATCGCTGAAACAGTTGCAGACATCTTCTTCTTTTAGTACTTCGTCCTGGTTTTTCTGCTTTCTACCTCTTTTGGGATTCCGACGTCCAGCTCTCCGTCCATCTTTTATGGGGTCGACCTGAAGGTCTTCTACTTTGTGATTTTTGGTCTTTAGCCCATTCGCGAATCTATTTGGTTCTATCCTGTCTATATGGTCTCTCCATTGACGTCTTCTGTGTCTTGTCCATCGGAATACGTATTCTATTTGTAATTCTTCTCTTATATTGCTACTTCTGATTTGATCTCGCAGGGTTACTCCTTTTATTGTCCTCAATGTTTTCATTTCTGTGCTTCTCATCAGTCTTTTGGTTTAGATGTTTCTGCGCGAGTTTCAGCGGAGTACGTCAGAATCGGTCTCACACATGTTTTGTAAATCCGTATTTTACTCTCCTTTGACATATATTTGTTTCTCCATATTACTTCTCTTAAGCTTCCAGAGATTTTTGATGCTTTGATGGAGTTTGCTCTAACCTCCTCTATTAGGTTTCTATCACTTGGTATTTGCGTTCCAAGGTAGCTGAACTTCATCACTTCTTCTATTGTCTCATCGCCAGCCATCAGTTTACTTCGAATAGGGTTTTTCGAGATTACCTTAGACTTGGTTTTCTCGGTTTGCAGACATTTGTTATATTTACCTACTTTTTTGTTTGGTTTGACGAGTACTGTACATTGGTAGATTATCCGACCATTTCTTTAAATACCTTGTATATATACACACATAAACACATATATATCTCACAAATACCATCTAATTGTGACAGTGATAATTGTTTCTGTTTGTATACATTTCAAAACTATTCAGAAATGTAGGTCACTGCGAATCATGAGAATACATATGAATATGTCTGCGTGTTAAAACTAACAAATAAATGTGCATTGGCGTTGCGTGAACTTGAATGCGCCTAGATTTTAATCACCAATCCATAAAAATAATTCAGAAAAATGTGTTAATAACGGATAAGGAAAATTAAGTTTTCAAAATGCAAATGCTTTCTAAGTTACGAAAGGCCCTTGCTTACATTTTTATATTAATTATTTATCATATCAGACATCTTCGCTTAAGTTACGAATGTCAGCAATATACACTTGAAGTCAACAAAGCTGAACGGCGACCTGGAACGATAAAATGAAACATTGCATGGTCTACAATGATGACGTTTTTAATAATTATAAATAAAGGTTAAATAAAAAAAATTGAGGTCCATTCCGGACTCATAACATACACTTCAGTTTTTCTTTTTGATACAAAAAAATATATATAGTATATATAATGAATATTGCGTTCCTGAAATTACAACAAAACAATATAACCCTTGTTATTCGCTCTGTGTACCGGTATGTGAATACCATTTTATTAAACCTTAATTTTTCATTGAAAAAACTATTAATAATATAGTCAACTTTTTCGTTCCGTGTAAAATACTATTAAATTCAATTTACTAATATGCCATACATAATCTTAATTGTTATAAAACTATCTATAATTCTCTGACATACTACAGATTCCAAGTTCTAAAAGTTAATTCCAATTTAATAATAGGAAAAATTATCAGCAAGTAACGAAATGTTTATTTCTTTTTAATTATATCAAGCTTTTCTTTTTATATTTTCAACACTTTGAAATGAAACTGCAGGTTTTATATTGGGTTTGTAAATAGATCCAAGGACAATGTGTCAGATAAGTAGGGTGACCTTCTATTAAGAATAATCTATTCACTTACGATATAAGCCGTTACTTGACATACAATGAAGTTATCAAAGGAAAAATATACGGATTATTCAAGTGTAATAAATAAAACATCTTTTGGGCTCACGCATTTACAATTCAAGGAAAGCGTATGTATTAGGATCCCTGATGAAATGTTAAAAAAGTATTGGAATAGGTTGCAAAACTGTCTAAAACTGAAAGTTTTTGAGGGAATTCTAAAAAAACCTCGTAAACAGTTTGTAACTCCGTTACAGAGTTTCATCCAATCACCTTTTATCCATAGCTTCGACAATAGTTGCATAGATCTGCTGTTAGTCGGGAGCACGGAACAAGGCATAAATTATGCCTTGTTCCGTGGTCGGGAGTGTGCCTACTTGCTCGTGTGCATTGATTAGCTTGCCACCGCTTGTTCGTCTGTCGGTTGCTCGCGGGTCTGTGCTCGACTACTATTAGCTCGGCAAGCCGATTGCTGGAGGAATAGTTAATCAACAAGCAATTTATTCATACAGTAAAATATAATCTGCAGGCATTTAATATAAATTGCTGAATATTCTCAAAATTCTTCAATTCCTCTAAGAAATATTGTAGGGTTGTTTTGTGTATTTGACTTTATATATGCGAATATTTGTGGTAGTTACAGAGTTTGGCAAAACACGTTCGATTTGTCTGAACATACCAAAACAGCATATCTAACGTAGGCTTCCAGTTCCAAACTTTTTCCAAACGCCTATTGAACTTTAAAGTCGAATCAGCCATTTTGACGATACCCACGACTACACACTCGTATATTATGCATGGAGTTCTTGGCGTACAAATGGAATGTTATCTTCAAATCTCAAAAACTATTTTTTCAAGAAATTAATATTCTCTTTATACCTACGATGTCAAAAATAAAAGTAAAGGTATTCATTTTGGGGAAAAAAATGTGCTAAATTATTTTACAAATAAAGCTCCTTAACAAAACTAAAACGTTTTTCTATATATTGATGCAGATATACTTAGTACCGTGGGCAAGTTAGCTGTCAAGCGAACGGATGGCGAGTAAATCTATTGGCGGGCATCGTTCGCAGCAAACGGCAATCAAACATTCGGTGGCGAGGAAAAGGCGGCGAGCAAGTGATGGCGCACTACATGCATTATTTTCTTTTATATGTTTAATTTTATTAAACATTTTTAGTTTTGCTTTAAGGGGCTACTGAAATGCCATAAAATGCTCGCTACCACTTGCTCGTCGCCGATTACTCACTGCTCTCGATGCTCGCGAAGAGGATTGCTCGCCATCCGTTTGCTTCACCAACTTTAGCCAACTTGTTCGCAGTACTAAGTGTAACTGCATCAATGCAGAAGAATAAGTTTAGTTTTGTTGGGCACCTTCATTTGTAAAATAATTTAACACATATTTTGCTTTAAAAATAAAACCTTTACAATTATTTTTCGAATGCTATAATTATAGGGAGTTCACTGATTACTCTAAAAAACAGTGCGATTTTAAGAACTATTCGTTCAAGAACCCAAAAAATATTGTTTTTGCAAAATGTTCATTTATTACTATGTGAGGGGGTAGTCGTGGTTCTCGTGGCTACAACCGATTTTAAAATCTAAAACTTTACTAAAAATGTATGAAGTTTTGGAAAAAATTAGGAACTACAAGCGGAAATTAAATGATTTTCTGGTGGTATGCTCTTTGAAGTAGCTAATTCGCATTTTTTACACTAAAATGCTCAGAAAAATCGAATCATTTTTTCCAAACTCTCTAACTTAAAAATTAAGACCCTACGATAAATATTAGCGTATATAATTTGGAATAGAACCCGCGAGCGAACGACTGGCGAGCAAATGACAGGTGAGCAAACGGCAGGCAAGCAAACGACAGGCGAGAAAACGACTGACGAGCAAACTACAGACGAGCACACGACAGGCGAGCAAATGAATGCGAGCAAGTGAGCGAACATATTAAAATTAATTAATGTAAAAGTTTTTTATAATGTCATTTGAGCTTTATTAATAACTAATACCTACATTAAGATTTATTAAATAGCGGGCAGCATCTCCAAGGTTACATTAAAGTAAACAATACCATAAAATTGGCATGAACTTATGAAAACAAATTGCCAAGAGCAAGGAAAAATAGGATAGATTCAATCTATATGTATGACACATTTGTACTTGGTTAAATTTTTTCAACTTATTACAAAGTCCCATCCCTGAAGGACATAATACAATCAACCCAAACGCCAAGACTTAACTAATTTTATTTCAAAACAACGCTAAAGCTCTATGACCAATTTTAATTGTTTGTCATCATAACGTAGCTAAGCTACTAGTTCTCGAGAGAGACATGATCAATTGCCTTTATTTTAGTAAATATAAAGAAGGAACTATCATGGATTGCTTACGAAAAAAGTTGCAATTGGACTGTTCATTCCCACATTTAAGATGCCTTCAAGAATAATATTCTTGATACAAAAATACATAAACAGGGCACTCTTTGTCTCAATTATTTTAATATAATTACGACGTAAATATTGATACTAATGTCTTGAAAATACGTAGTGGTGGGAAAGCTACTTTCTAAGGTATTACTGTCACACGCTCGTTTTTTTAAGTAGCTGGTCATACTGCAGCTGTAGCCATTTTTCACTCAAACTTAACTGATTTATAGAATTAAATGAAGACCAACACGAAATGCGCTGGCCAAATTGAATATTTAAGATATCGGTACGGGATGTACAGGATTAAATTTTATGACAAAGGCTACGAGGGTAGCGCACCACCTTTCAACTCGGTTAATAATAAAAATACTTATTGTCAGTGTTTAACGGATTAAAAAAGGACGGAAAGTGCTATAACTCTGTAGCACTGCGTTTTCGCACTCATATTTTTCTGGATCTGTTTTATTGATATGATATGCTCAATATATCTCAAATGGTATAATACTCGATGTATATTGCATGTGATTAAAGTCCGGATTTCACTACTAAAGAGTATGTCTTACCGCTGCAATGGTGAGGACAACTGGGACAATCTGGTTCCATATCGTAAGTATCCAGACGATGCGTAGAGCCACCGATTTTGGTCCAGTTGACGTTGTTTACATAACAGAGGTTAGGGCATCTTTCGATTCTTGTGGATCCTCTACTTATGTTTCGTAAATTATGTAAAGCAATCTGTAACAAAAATATAAAATGATAAAAATATTTGGCAACTAAGCATTCGCTTACTAAGAATATTGCACAACTATACCAGTTTTTTAATTTTCCACGAACCGTTCATAATTAAAGTTATTGTTAAACTGCTCTGACGTCGTGGTTACTTCAACAAGAGGTCTAATTAACCTGTTTATGTTTGTGCTTATAATGTATTTTAAAGAAATCCATTTGTTCTGGTACTGACATTTTACTGTGGACATTACCTCACGTAAAAGCTTTCTCTATTTCCGAGAACCCTTAATTTGATGGAAATAATGAACAGGTGCAGTTGACGTTTTAGTTATATGCTTTGTTTTTTTAAAAAAACTGCAATAAGGTAATATGCATCTGACTTTTGCCTTGCGTCAAATGCAGTTGCATGGTATATTTTTAAATAACGGATTTAAAGGTTCTATAAATGAACAACCTAGCTATTTTTGCAGACGTTAAAGGCGGAATCGATTGTCTACCCATACAATTACACGGACATTGAATAGTAATGTTACATAAGTCAATAAAATAAACCTACCTGCCTACCAGCAGGTGGTACTCAATAACTGGAAAATTGAATAGATACAATTTTTAACTAATTCGCGGTGTTTGAGAACAATCGGATAAAAGTAAATCTAAATAAGTAACATAGATCAAAGATGTCTGTTTGCTACTTCATTCTATTCAATTCTAAATTCTAAATAATGTAGATGTAAAAAATAAAACTCTTATTTACGAGACTTGTTCAACTGAAACCCATCTTTGACCAACTTAGCCTTGTAAACAAATACAATAATTCAAATGACGCACCTTAATGTTACTAGTGTTTGTAAGCAACACATTAAAAAGTTTTTGGCGTTGGCATTTGATTCTGCCTTTTAAAACTTCCATTTTGAAATGGCGTTTGTTGTTGAAAATCTGTCCAAGTTTGATCAGCGTACGGTCCTACAATTATCATGCGCTGAGGGTGTACAGCTATTGCAGATTCATATGCTAAAGTAAGCAGCAAAATTTGTTGTGGATTCCTCGTCTCTTGTCTAATGAACAAAAATGCTTGCGAATGGGTTTACCTCTGCAACACCTCACAGACTATAGGCAAAATGGTGACGACTTTCTTCTGTCACTAGTTGCTGGTGACGAAACTTGGTGCCATTACTACAAGCCATCCAGTAAGTCGATGCAGTGGAGACATTCAAGTTCACCACCACCGAAGAAATTTAAAACACAACCTTCTGCAGACAAGGTGAAGATTTTTTTTCCACCATAAGAGACCCTTGTTGATCGACTTTAGGGAACCTGGAGTAAATGTCAATGCAAATCTGTACAATGAAACAAGCTTCATCAAGCATTAAGGCGGAAACGTCCAGGACAACTTAGGCGTGGGGTCATTTTGCTGCACGGCAATGCTAGGCCTCATGTTGCTAATGTGGTAAAACAAATCTTCAACGAAACAAATGGAGGGTTTCAGTGCATCCACCCTATAGCCCGGATCTATCGCCTTGCGACCGCTGAAAAAGGCGTTAAAAGGTCATTTTGAGTCTAACGCGGAAGTACAGATAAATGTGGAAGCCTTCTTCAATCACCAGCCACAAGAATTCTATGAGCAGGGTATACGACGGTTAGTAAAACAATGGGATAGGTTTTTATTGATCTAGAGGAAGCCCACGACGCAGTGTTTTTAATATTCTGACGAAGATCGGCCTCAACAGAACGTATGTCCGTGCCATTTTAAATATTTACAAAAATCCCCAAAGTCCAATTAAAGTTGGTAAGATATCAGAAATATTCAAGGTTACAAAGAGTCTCAAAGTAAGGATGTTGCATATCACCCACCTTATTTAAAATTTACATAAAAGAAGCAGTAGAAAATTGGAGAAGAACATGTTCAAGAATAGGGCTGCAGATATTGACCACTGGTTAACAATACTTTTCTTCGCCAATTAGCAAGTGCATACTGCAAATGGCGAAGGAGAACGTAGACTACATGTTCGGAAAGCTTAGAGAAGAATTTAGAAGGTGGGGGATGAATATCAATTTAGAAAAAACGGAATATCTCCGAATAGGAGGAGAACAGGAAGACCTCAACGTAACAATACAAGAAATAAGAAAATGCGAACAATATAAATAGGTACTTGGAAAGTTTAATAGCAAGTGAAGAGACATCAAATACAGACAGAATATGAAGTGCAACAAGCTCAGAAATGTGTACGAAACTCATTGCTGTGGTAGAATCGAATCAAAATAAATACAGAAGTGACTATTTATAGAGCAATTGTAGAACCAATATTGACATATGGATCAGAATGTTGGCAGTTATCGGTGAGGAGTAGGAAGAAAATAGAACAACAATGAGGGACAGAGCTATTAAGAAAGAGGAATGGAGGGATAGGAGAAGATCAAAATGTGGGCTGCGGCAGAAGCTGTAGGAACCCCGCTCATACATACATTTCTAAAACATACATCGAAGATTAAGATCATGTTGGCTTTTTAGTAGTAGGTATTATTCAAACTTCGTTTGATGATAAAGACGAGACACATGCGTAGCTGTATATAGAACGTGCACAGATTGCTTAGCCTGTTATTATATTATTATATTATTATATTCGACAGTTAGTTGTTTTTCATTAGTTCACAGACAATACTTATTTTGGTATTCATGATTCCAGCAACTGCACAATAAGCGATTCTTTTTAGAACTAACCTACGAGTATTTTCTTCACGGCCCTCTTGATTCTTCTGTCTCAAAATGATGTATCCGTTTTCGCAATAAAACCACATTAATAGTATTTGGACGTAAACAGTAAAATACAATACTGCTTTAAAAAATAGGAGTGTAAAACTGTCAAATTCTCATTGACTATCAAGAATTTCAAGACACCCGGAACCGACGCATAAAGGTGTTTTATCGGAGACAGAAAATCATTAAATGATTTCAGATTTTTTGTCTTTTCTTATAACATAAACGCTTATAATTAATATAATGAGGTTATATCAATCAATTACGACGTACGGCAACAAATAATTTCACA
Organism: Limonius californicus; assembly: GCA_014611495.1. Lineage (NCBI taxonomy): Eukaryota > Metazoa > Arthropoda > Insecta > Coleoptera > Elateridae > Limonius > Limonius californicus. The sequence continues at coordinate 10,491 of JABXWE010015732.1, forward strand.
TCAGCTTACTTGAATCGATTTTTTCACATCATTTATCTGCAAGTGCCAATTATACAGTTCCTATTATCACTACTTCAACGTGTAGTTGATTGCGCCCATGTAGGTAGATAAGATAACCTATGCGAAATTACATACAGTATGTTTTAATCGTAATGAAGCATTTATAAAGGAAGCATCGACTGCGTAACTCGAACGTAATCTTTAGTATGAAATGCAGGCTTAGTTATCGAGAAAAGCTTAGATAAACGTTTACATGCTATATTTAAATACCCAGCAAAACTTAAAGAATAATTAACCGTATACGATACAACTAATACAGCGACAGACATCTTTTTTATTTCTTAATTTAATGAAACTATCTTGATAAAAACTTATATTTACAAACATAATATCACATCTGTGGTTACACACACATGAATTTTAACTGTATAGTTATATGGTTTATGATAGCGTCAATATGCTAATCCTATGATAATTCCTAAATAACATTAAAAAATTCAAAATAATTAATTATAGGGTGTTACACATTCAAAATTCGTTGTTTCCGAATTTACACAATAATTATTTTAACGGTACATTTTCTCAAAAATGCACTGTTTAAAGAAAATAAGCTATAAATAATACCCCATATACATTATACATATACAGGGTGTCTCAAAATTGACGCTCGTACTTTGGAAATTGACTCAGGGGACTAAAACTAATCGAAAATTAAGAATGAAAAAATTTTTCCGATTGTCCTTCGTTATCGAGTTATTGATTAAAACAAAAATATAATATTTAAATTAAATTTTTCTTAAAACTTATAATATAATCAAAAAAGGTATTGTCCACATTTGCTATAACAAAATGTGTTCCGATAGATTGCCTCCTACTTCAAAGCAAACATTCGCATGATTTATTATAGAAGCACGACAACTGTAGCATTTTAATTTATTGACGCCACAGCAGCATGAATACGAGCTACGACATATTCAGGATTCACAACAGGTTGGCGGTAAACGTTTCCTTTCAAATGACCCAAAAAAAATCCAACCGATTCAGGTCCGGTGATCTAGAAGGCCAGTAATCCTCTTGTACTTTTAGCATCAGGGTACTGACGATTTGGCGCATATGCCCTAGCCGCACCAGGGGCATTGCCATTACATGCAGCTAATATTTTCAACGTGTTACAAAAGTATCGTTCCATTTTAAACACAAAACGCAGAAGCAAATGAAAACAATGCCACTTATCAATATGTGAGAACGATTCATAAATATTTAACATCGCCATAACTAGCTAATTGAATTATGTTACGCAACTAATTGAAGCGACGGTGGGATAAAACTTATTATTTACTTTTTTATCAATAACTCGTTAACGAAAGACAATCGAAAAATATCCACTCTTAATTTTTTATTTGTGTTAGCCCCCGGAATGAAGACCCACGGACGTCAAATATATTAGTGTTTAGACGTCTTTTGTATATAATCTAATGTTTTATTTTAAGGGATATAATATTCTGTATCAAACTACATTTATTTTGTTAACGTGTGCCACCAGCAAGTTTTCTAATAAATAAAAGTGTCGAATATTGTAAACGCGTAGTACAGTTTAATTCTTTTATATAAGTCAAACAAATTAGAAGTAGAATAAAATGATTATGAAAATTAAGGGTCAGAGATACTTTGTTGCAACATAGGTACTGTTGGTAGTTGTACAACAACATCTCAATTGTTGCGTTAAAGTAAATAACAGTTGCTCAAATTAAAGTTATTTACTGTAAAAAATTGTTCTTGATACATTAACAGAAAATTACTAGTTTTATTTATTGCAATTGCAATTGATTACAACGATAACATAATATGAAATTTTTATGTGTTTGTTAAAGTCTGCAGCCTTAGATGTTTGTTGAGGGTGTAGTTTGTTTTGCTCATTTGATTAGAATATAGTTGTTTCTGATTTAGTATTATAATTACGTTACAGTTGTTTCAGAGTTTTTTTTAATTACATTCACTTTTGTATAGTACAATCGAAACCCTTCGTCGAGAGTGGCAGGGGAGCGAAAAATATGGAATATTGCGGTGAAAGTACTATCAATGACCTAGCAATGTTTTTCAATGAATACATTACAATTAATTGTATGTTGAAAAACATAAAAGTAAATTACATCCATTAAGTTGTTAAGAATCACTGGATCCAATTCGCAATTATTTTCCTAGCAAAATTATGCGAACAGCACGTTCTTAAATTCAACATCCGCCACATATATTTTTGGTAATTGCTTTTGCGATTCCAATTGACAAAAAAGATGCATTCTATAAAAATTATGCCGTCATCAAGTTTCTTTGGACAGACAATATATCTTGTACAGTAGTTGGGCATTCATACCAAAAAAGGAAACATATTTTGATGGCAATGTAAGTTCTCTTTCTTCGTTCGTTCATTAAGGCCAGTGCATGGGAAGCCACACCTACAAAAAGGAAAATCGTACCAGACAATCATAATATAGCTTTGCATATAAAAGAACTCGTAATCGAAAAAAGAAGAGCACGCGGTAAGTGGCAAAGATCGAGAAATCCCTACGATAAAACACAACTCAATAGGCTAACACACCAACTACGCTCAGCTCTACATCAGATTCGTAATGATACCTTTAAATACTACATCACTAAACTAACACCACAAGATGATTCACTATGGAAGGCTACTAAAAAACGCAAAAGACCTGTAGTATCAATCCCACCTACAAGAAAACTAGACGGCAACTGGGCTCAATCAGATGAAGAAAAATCTAACAGATTAGCAGAACACCTGGCAAACGTGTTTACTCCAATTGCTGATAACGACATCGAAGATGAAGAAATACAAAACTACCTCACTGCTCCCTGTCAATTATCGCTACCCATAAATCCTTTCTCACCAGCTGAAGTTCGCAAAGAAATCAGTAAGACAAACTCTTATAAAGCTCCTGGTTACGATCTGGTGGTTGGAGAAGTTCTGAAGCACCTGCCCAGGAAGGCACTTGTACTACTGACTACAATCTACTACAATAGTATGCTACGATTGTGCTACTATCCTATACAATGGAAATACGCGCAAATAATCATGATTGTAAAACCAGGGAAACCACCCACGGAACCTGCATCCTATCGACCGATAAGCTTACTACCGGTTATGTCAAAAATATTCGAAAGGCTCCTCCTTATTAGAATAAAAGAAAGTGTATCAATAAATGACATAATCCCTGAACATCAATTTGGCTTCCGACAAAGACTCTCAACAATCTAACAGTGCCATCGAATTGTAAACAAAGTTAAAAAAAGCCTAGAAGAAAAGGAAACGTGTGCCGCGGTATTTCTTGATATACAACAGGCGTTCGACAAGGTGTGGTACGAAGGGCTATTATATAAAGTAAAGAAAAATTTGCCTAGTCAAATTTACCTCCTCCTAAAGTCTTACCTCAGTGAACGATACTATCAAGTCAAGGTCAACGGTGTATTATCTTGCTATCACCCAATCAAATCGGGAGTACCCTAAGGTAGTGTCCTGGGACCGTTTCTCTACAGTCGACACTACAATGGCCGCATTTGCTCACGACACAGAAATCCTGTCATCTGATACAAATCCCGACAGAGCATCCGAAAAGCTTCAAAATCATCTGAATCTATTGCAAAACTGGTTAAGACGATGGAAAATTAGAGCTAATAATGAAAAATCCACACAAATCACCTTTACCACGAGAAGGACTACTTGCCCTCAGGTCTACTTAAACAATGCCCCAATCCCGGAAAACCCGGTTGTCAAATATCTTGGACTTCACCTAGATCAGAAGCTTACTTGGAAACATCACATTAAGGCCAAAAAGGTCCAACTAAATTTAAAAGTGAAACAAATGTACTGGTTGATTGGTAAAAAAATCACAATTATCGCTCGAAAACAAATTAATCATTTATAAAATTATTCTAAAACCTATCTGGACTTACGGAATAGAGCTCTGGGGATGTAGCAAGCCATCCAACACAAAAATCTTACAAACCTTCCAATCAAAAACACTTCGCATAATGACGGACGCCCCTTGGTTTGTGTCCAATCAAACTATCCATGAAGACCTTAGTATACCGTTCATCAAATATGTAATCAGCTTCTATGCCAACAAAGCCAAACAACGCAGTACTGATCACAGCAACCAACTTGTAAGTACATTATACCATCAGCACCCAGCAGAAAGAAGGCTAAAGAGAAGATGGCCAGAAGACCTAGCTAACTAGGAAAGATTGGAGAATCGTCAATGGATGGTGCCCAGTTCAAGCCAAATAACTTTCAAATCATTTACTTATTACTCTGTATATACAGACATATATATTTCTAGAGTAGATTGTAAACCTGCACTACCTTTAATAAAAAAAAATTAAGGCCAGTCCCGAAATGACTTAACCAATGACCTTTCATTTATTTACTGCAATAGCAGAGGTACTGGTTTAACGCAACCAGTTAACTGTTATTAGTTTTATATATCCTCTTCTTAGAGTGCTTTATCTCTTACGAGACGTAGCGATCTTCTCTTCTATGCCTGTGTTGCGCGTTTTTACAGTGTCACAGACATAGAGGACCTACAGTTTAACGTGGGCTCCGAACCACGGGAAGTGTAAACACTTCTACTCCAGAGAAGATTTACCAGACAGAATACCTCGCTGGTTTGCCATGGCCTTGCGAGAGAGAACGGCCGTTAAAAATCCGATGTTCCGGCTATATATATACAACTTTAAATTTAGCTTTCATTTAAAAAATATTTAGGGATTGTTAGAAATTTTATTATTTAAATTGTATTTACTACTATTACACGCTATTTAGCAAATGAAAGTGTTGCTTCAGCTCAAATTTTTTATATTTTCAATATTGGTTCCGTATATTTTTGAGAAGATCAACCTTGGATCATGTACAAATGACAATGTATTGCTAAATGTCTACGGTTTCAATAGCAAATTAAGTAATCCTTGTTTTATTAACTTATTTACTTCGATTCAACTTAAAAAAAACGTTGAACAACAATACCTTTCACCGGTTCGTGTTAACTAACTTAGGTATTGTTATTTTATTTACGTATCTATAATGAGGTGATTATTTGTTTATCACATATACCAAAGGTTACTCTTATTTGCCACACATACTTGTCTAAAACTGAATATCATTTGCACTATTTAACACGTATTTCCATCATGTTAATTTTAACGATTAAATATACGAGGCTTGTGCGGAAACTAAGGGCCGTTACAATATTCCCGCCGATTGAGAGGTACGGTGAATTTCGTGCTTTAGTGGTTGATGAGCTAACCACACGTCACTTTACCGTAGTTCTGTCATTGTATTCAGTTGTATAATAAAGCGCTAAAATGAACACTGCGATTTAAAATCCTGCCAAGTGTGAATCACGCGCCATGGTTTGTTTTCTCCATGCAAAAAACGAAAATGCTGCCGAAATTTACTGTCGAATGAGCGAGGTTTATGGCCCAGGCAGGAATGAAAGAAAAGGTCAGACACTGGTGTAGGAATTTCATAGATGCCCGAACAAACGTGCACGATGAGGAACAAAGTAGAAGATCTTCTGCTGTCAACGACGATCTTGTGAAAAAAGTGCACCTGAAAATTTGTGAAGATCGGTGCTTCACGATTTCAGAAATAGCTTCAAATTTTCCACAAATGTCACGCCCAATACTGTATGAAATTGTCACGAATAGGCTACAGTACCACAAACTTTGTGTGAGGTGAGTGCCAAAGATGTTGAAGGATGTTCACAATAACCAACGAATGCCCTCTGTATCTTCCTGCTTCGCTACAAAACTGATGGCGATGAATATCTAAATCACAATTTGACTGGCGACGAGATCTGGATTTCGCAAAGAAATGCTGAAACCAAGCAACACACAGTGCAATGCAGAAACATGCAAGTTTCCCCAAAACCAAAAAAATCAAGTAATTGTTCAAGAACCGAAAGAGTATGGCTATTTTTTCTCGGTAGAGGAAAGGCGTATTATTGCTTGATTTTCTAGAACGTGCAACGACAATTAACGTTGACGTTTATGGTGAAATCTTACGAAAGTTGAGATGGATGATTTGGAACGAAACGCGAGGATTACTGACGTCTGGAGTCATGCATGGGCAGCTCGCACTATACACCTTAATAGTGCAATTCAATTTGGAAATTTTTAACCATTCCCTATACAGTCTCGACCAATCCGTGATCTTCCTTGTACCAAAGTGTACAAGTCATTCACGGGTATGTATTCAAGTGTTCCGGTTCCATGTATGGTTGCGTTGTCTTTTACCAGCCAGCGCATCGCAGCTGCATAGAATTGTATTGCAGTTGCTACCTCACAGCAGGGTCTACTTCTGGGGTCTCCATCAAATTTCTTGATCCTCTTTAGGTATTTCTTGACAGTCGTGTGTCTTGTTAAGGATTTTTAGCTGAGCCCTGCTTAACATAAACAGTTCTACGGCTCTGTTTGTGCTAGGTCCTTTAATAAATGCCTTGCTATGGGTTAACCTTGGTTTGTTGGTCCAGTAACCTTTGTGTTGGTTGCAAATCCATTTGCTGATAAAGCTACGGATTGCATTTCTTGATACTCCCAATGCAGGTTCAGGACCGTAGTAGGGCCCTGTTAACCCCTACCTTGCGAATTTGTCCGCTTTTTCGTTACCTTCGATCCTGCAGTGGCCTGGAACTCAAAGCAGTCTCACAATTTTCTGCCATGTCAGGTCATTGAGTTCTTCGTAGGATTCCCACACCAATCTGAATGAGGCCATAAAGCTTGAGAGTACTTTTAGGGCCGCCTGGCTGTCCGATAGAATACAGATAAGCCTGCCTGCGTAGGCCCTTCTATTGTTTTCTCATACACATTATAGTATCGCGTATATTTCCGTTTGAAAAACGGAGGCATACCTGCCAAGTGGCAGAAGAATTTGCCTTGGTTTTACACAATATACTCCTGCTCCGGTACCTGTCTTAGTTTTTGAGCCGCCCGTGTACCAGATTAGGCTTCTAGGAGGAAAGTCTTGTCCAGGTGCACCCCATTCTATTCTATTCTGAGTTATTACCTCGTAGCTGTTAGCTGTTTTGACTTCATATGGTCCGTTCTGATGCCAAACATGGGACCTCCAATTTGTCAATTAGCCTCGTGTGTACTGTGATCTCTTGAATCTATATTGTCCCAATCTAGCTTCCCCATTAATCACCAGGTGCAGGGAGGAAGGTGGCGGAGAGATTCCATTGCAGCGATGGGAGTTGTTCTCATTGTCCCCGTGAATCCCTTTGAATCTTGCCTAGTCCTAGTTTGGCCGTTTCCTGCTTGACCTTGGGCTACCACACCAACGCTGTATATGTGATCGCTGGTCTAACAGTCCCGACTTAATGTCGAGTGATTATCACCTCTTCTTCCATCTTAACAATTTTCTCGACGAAAACGGTAATCTTCTACGATGAAGATATACAAAAACTTGTACCGCGATATGATAAGCGTTTAAATTCGAATAGTGACTACCTATATAAAGAAATAATTTAGGCGTGTATGTAAGATTTAAGCAAAATAATTTGTTTTCAACTTTCCATATTTGTTTTATGGCTGATCGGACCTTAATTTCCGAATAAGCCTCGTATATCTTCTCTAATTTACCTCGCAATTTAGCGATGAATTAAAGTTCAGAAGATTTCTTCGGTTAAATATAGTTGATATAGTTTAAGTTTATCAATTCCTACTGGTGACTTTATATAAATACTATTTATGTGTATTAAATGTTATGATAGCAAGGGACTTCCTTAAGGTTCTGCATAATTTTCTGGATAAATATATTATGAAAGTAATGTGTCACGCTAGTATATAAAAGTATCAATTCTTGGAAAATATATTAAAAATTATGCGCAGAAAAAAATCTTAGTAATAGTAGATGGGTTTTGCAACTAAAAAAAGTCGGAGTAACAGATAGATCTTGTTTGGCCATGATAATGCACCGCCACACAAGAATCAATTTTAAATTTCATGCTGATTTTGGTAGCTCAGCAGCTCTCCTAACTTTACTTCAAGTAACTGTTACAATTTAAACAGCGTCTTAGATATCCAAATTGAGCAATTATGACACATTAACAAAAACATATTTTAAATTCTATAAAAACCATATTCACATCAGAACCTAAATTTTACATTGCCATGGGCTTTAAATACATTTCGTTTTTCGTACGTCAAGACTTGACTTGTAGATTTAGCGTTCAATAAATGCAAAACAACTTATGTTTTTACAATGTTTTTCAATAAAATGTTTAAGTTGCTTTGCAAATCTGTTATCTGTAGAAAAAGTGATAATTAGAAATAGTTTAATAAAGATAAGTATACTAAGGAACAAAATAACGGTTTCTGTTATTCTTATATTATTAACTATTATAAAAACAAAACCATTTCTATTCACATTTATTTTGCAATTAAGATTACTTTTTTATTTAAGTTATAATTAAAACCTTAGGCGATGTTGGTATTTTTGTCAAGAATTAAATTTTGAAATATTTAATTGTCTTCTAACATTAAGACGTTAATGTTTCTAGTTTAACTAATTTTCTCTTTTAAATCAGAAATTAAAACTATTTTGTAAAGATCGAAGTCACTATTTTCAACATTACTGTTTGTACAATCAAGCTTTATTTCGATAATTCGTGTTTTCTATGGCGTAGAAAGCATTCTAGATTAAATATAGTTTGACGAGTTTCCCAACTTTTTGCCAAACACGTTCTACTACTTAAAAAGTATTCCAGTTCAATTAGTGCGCAGTTTATATAATAATGAAGCGTGTTTTTCTTTCCACATAAATATTGATTTAAAGTTTAAAACTTCCCGTTTTCCTCGTCTCCAAACTGCTTACCTGAAAAGTTTTTATACAAAAGTATTTCGAAATGGGAGACGAGAAAATACCAGAGAAAAGTTACAAATTATGCACCGCAAGTGGATCCATTCGTTGCAGAAAGATAATTTTTCTAAATTTAATTATAACATTATTATTATTATTATTATAATAAGTTTTTACTGTACTGAACATAACATTAATCGTCCTCTGATGCCGCATTTAATGATTTTAATTTTATTGTTGATCGCGACTACATAAACAATTCTAGTGTTAACCTTCATGAGTATCTGAACTCTAAGGTCACCGCTGCGAATTATATCCATTAAATAAATAATAACATTTTTTCAGTAAATATTCTGCTTAATGGTATGATAATGAAGCTCGCAGCACACAGTACAGGTGCCATCCTAGCCATATTCGTTGTTGTTCAATATCATTTGATTGTAAAGCTTTGCTAAAATTAGTCTGGCACTGGCATGTTAAATTACCAGTCATATGTAGGTAAACACATTATATGTAAACAGAACGATTAACGTTTTTTGCTAATCGACCTTGGAACTAAATTAACACCAAACTTGTAATGGTTCTACTTATTTCAAATCATTCAATGAGTCTTCTCAGTGGCCAGTGGAATTGCTTTAAAAATATTGGGAACGAAAACAAACATTATATTGAAAATTGTATCAAAGAATTTAGGTATGATCAATTCAAACTTCAGCAATTTTCCAAAAATCTACTTTCACAAGAAGCCTTGTTGTTTCCAAAGCATAATTAACTCATGGTGAAAAATCTGGCTTAAACCAGAAATTTTAACCATCTTTAATCTGTTTACTATAATACTATGGCTTACAATTTTCTGAACTACCTTATAAAGTTTTTAAATTGCCTTATATTTCAGAAGAAAATTTTCATTTACTTCCATTAGATAATTTTAATATCCCTGGATTTTATAATTAGGGCAAAATAACGATCAGAATGAATTTGCGTAAAAATGTGGTACTGTAAATCATTTTGACGCCAATGTTGTAACGATTAATTTGTAAAAAATTATATCAAATATGGACTAAGAGCTACATGTAGGTCTCAGAGTATATTGTTTTCAATACTCTGAACAAATTTTATTAACTGCTTGTCCGTATCTAAAAGTAAAACAAAATCTAAGCCATATAAATATTATTATTTGATCGAAACAAATATTAATCATGCAATCAAAATGCTATTGTTAAAATTATACGGGTATCTCAAAACAACAATTGTGAAAATAAAGTGGAACATGTGGATTAATTATTTCGATAAACAAGCGAAACAATCTAAAGCAGGAAGTACTTTGGGACGTTGCTCATCAAGAACAAATTAGTTTTTTACAAATAAGCAGTTTATTAAAAAAGTGGATCAAAAATACAATAATAACTTACTATAAAGGAATTATATTGAAAGTCTGAATACATGTTGTTAATAAATACATCGGTAATTATTGAAACAAACTATTGAATTTTTAGGGAGAAGCAATTCAACTAATATGGTTTTATGAGAAAACGAGGTACAAAAGAAGCTGTAAAAATATGTATTGATCATAGATGCTGTTCCATTCTGCAAGTCTATCTTGTCTGTTGTATGTTCAAAAGTTAAAAGTTTTAAAATACAACACAAGATATATAATATGGTTAGTGACAATTTACCGATTGAATGCGGCGTTCTGCGAGGTAATGCCTTTCGACCCATTATCTATTAATCTGTATAAATAATTTGTCAAAATTGAACACAAATGATTCAGTTATAACGGTTTTCGGTTATTTGCTCGCCATCACTTGTTCGCCGCCATTTCTTAATCATCATCATCATACAGTCTCTTGTTTCGTCGAAAATTTTCCATGTCTTTCTATCCTGTGCTGTTTTTATCCAATTTGTTATTGATATCCTCCATCTAGCGCGTGGGTGTCTTCCTACACTTCGCTTGTCAGTTCGCGGTCTCCATCTCCAAATGGTTTGGCTGTGCTTTTCCAAAAGTGATGGCTACGTTTTCCTGCTCTAATAGTAATGTCGCAAAGGCGAAATATCTTCGTTTCGTTGACATATTTATCAAAACCATTTACCTCCGTACAATAGCATATATATGTGGTAGCAACCTCGGAATGAAAATTACCAACCACAGTATTTAATATCTAGGACTTTAAATTGACGGTTATCTAAAATGGAATGTACATATACCTATGCTGAACTTATGCGAAAAATCAGAAAATATATCTCTTTTAAAAGCACTTGTACAGTCGTTCCTAATTTATGGGGTAAATAAGTATTAATGAAAATTATATATAAAGAACCCTTAGAAATTGTACGTGAGTATTCCAAACAGAAAATATAGATTTGATGTATCAAATTTTACTCATCATATCATGTGGCGTGATATAATATTATATTACATCCAATGGTATTAGAGGTCTTCAACTAGTTAATTAGATAGCTACGAGAGTGTATTTTAAACTCAGACAGTGGCACAGTATGTACGACGATGGTTTATCAATTATTGTTCCTATAATAGCAAGTATTAACCGACAAATCAATAATTTTTTGCTAGAAACGTCAGTTATTGATATTAATATATGCCATGTTGCAGTTGCTTATCTTTTTGATAACAAAGTTATACATTTAATATTACAGCGGTGTTGGTGATTTTCTTGAAAAGTAAGAATTCGAGACAAGGGCTCCGATAAAATACCTTTTTAAGAAGGGTTTACCACCGCAAGAAATTATATCGGCATGTCAGGGGTGTTGGGTGATTCTACCCCGCCATATCAGTAATTAAGAATTGGTGCCAGGATTGCAAATGAGGAAGGAAGTCATGTCAACATGCACCAGGTGCTGGACCATCAAAAACTGTTGTCACTCTAGAAAATATTGATTTGGTCTATGACATGGTACAGAGTGATCGGAGAATTACGGTCAAATATATATGGCTCTTCCGCAGGAAGCGTTCAGAAAATGTTGCACCAGGAATTGGGTCTGTGCACGATGGATTCCGAAAATGTTGTCCCTGATCAGAAGCGGGCCAGGTTTCTCACTGCTGCGAGCAATTTGAGATCAACAGATACGGATTTGGATGAACTTTTAGAAAGATTTGTAACTGCAGACGGAACCTGGGTTCATCACTCTGATCCAGAGTCAAAACGGCAGAGTATGGAATGGCGGCATCGTGATCCCCGCCCCTACGAAAGCTCCGTGTGACTTCATCGGCTGGAAAGATAATGGCAACAGTGTTTCGGGATTCTGACGGAGTTCTTCTTGTTGATTACTTACTGCGTGGTCACACAATAACGAGAGACGCAAAGCTAATACTAATAGTTTGTGAGGCTATAAATCAAAAAAGCGTGGCGAGGCGACGTTCCCGCTCACAACAACTGTGTTTCTATGGCTGACCCCTGTTCTCCAAATTAAAAGAACATGTGGGTACTGATTTTTCGGACGATGAAGAGGTGATAGCTGCTGTTAATAAATGGTTTGCAGTGCAGGACAAAGAGTTTTTTGCTAAAGGTATTAAAGCTCTGTATCATCATTATAGTGTCAACCGTTTAGGCGATTATGTTAAGAAATAAACTTGTTTCAAATGATATATATATATATATATATATATATACATACATAACTTGAATTTAATTCGTATGTTGAACACAACCCCCTAATCGAATTTAACAACTTGCCGAATGAAGTTGAACTAACAGCATGGAGAGCTTTTACAACAGTTGTGACCAATTTCCTTGGCAATGTCAGAGCTGAAAATTACAAAGATCTTGTAACTGAATTATTCAGTGCTTACAGAGAAATGGGATTTAATATGTATTTAAAAATTCAATTTCTCGATGCTCATCTCGATTTCTTTCGGGAAAACTTGGGTGCCATAAGCGACGAAAATGGAGAACGGTTCCGCCAAAACGTTGCAACCATGGAAAAGCGATACCGAGGAAAATGGAGTCTAGTGTGTTTGTTGAGTACTGCTGGACATTAATCCGTGATGCCCCAGGGAGCAAATATCGCCGTAAAACATCCGCAACAACATTTTGAAGTAAGTGCAACATTGAGAACATACCGATATTCATATATTTCCGCATAACGCACAACACTTCGTAGCAAATAAAGTGCGGGTGATAGAGAAAACCCAACGTCATTTTCTGCTTTCTGGTGAAATTCTACATAACATACGCCGTTTTATCCATGTAAAAAAAAAGTTGATTGTGGTTTACCAGTGTTATTAGACGATTAACAGTAGGCTTTCATTGTTGACTTGATAATGAACATAACTATCATGGATGTGACCGTTTTTGGACGCCCAATATTATATTCTTCTGTTAATTCCCGTTCTTGCATTTTTTCATGAATAGCATTTATTCAACTTCTTTCCGGTGTCCTCTTTTTCTTCTCTATCTTGGTACGCATTTCTTTTGCGGTAGTCTCTATTCTCCCATCTTTCTCATGTCCCCATACCACAGTAGCTGCAGCTCTCCTACACATTCTGATATTTTATCCTATATGTGTCCATTCTACTTCAAATCTCGTCATTTCTGACTTGTTCTAGTCGACTTCTTCTAACCTGTGGTCTAATGATATATTTGTGACCTACACCTTCGGACCATACGTCATTGCAACATTCAAAGTTGCAAGGGTTATAAATTGTTAAATAAAATTGTGGAAAAGCGAGTCTACCATAGTACCATATGTCGCACGCGGCGGCGGCGCAGCTTGTTGTAGCTGCTACTGAACGTACGTTATCTCTACCAAGTTTCATCACGCCTAACAATAGCGATGTTTGAATCTCCGGCAGTCAGCGTGTAAATCCCCGGCGCCGCACCGGCAGCAAACATATGTAATGCAGGGACATCGATGGGGCATTGCAAACAAGCGCTGTCGGTCGAGGTCACAGTAAAATGAGGTTCGGTCGGCCGCGCGATCGTACCCCAGCCGAGGCGATCCTCGTATTTCACTTAGTTAAGTTTAGGGTGCATGTTGCATGAATGTATAGTATACAGGGTGTTTCGGAATTGCACGGCACTATTTTAGGGGTGTGTTCTCCAGCACGAAATAAACAAAAAAGTTCATACAAACATATAGCTCAAATTAATTTTTACCGAGATATTGAAAGATAAACATAAATAGCTAAAAGTCCGAAGTTAATCAAGTAGTCGTCAATTGCATATCGTTTATTTTTTTAACAGTTGATTAAACATCTGTCATTAAATCTGTTGATTAGTATTAAGTAACCTGTTTTACCAGTTCATGCTCGTTTTCGTGTGAGTTAAGAGTACTTTGAAGACTCTTCAATTTGTTATTGTCATGAGAGACACCACAAATTTGTTCAGTTTTGCAGAACAAACAGACATGCTTTTAATTTATGGCGAGGTACGTAAACATGGCGCTGCTGCTGTTAGATACCATGAAGCATTTCCCACTAGAAGGATACCAAATCGTAAAACGTTTGAAGCCATTGAAAGACGTCTTAGAGACACTGGCGCGCTAAAGCCTGAACAAATAAACGCTGGTCGGCAAATATTTCGACGAACTGCAAACGTTAAAGAAGTGATACTCAATGCTGTTCAGTTATCTCCTAGTACTAGCACCAGAAGATTGTCACTTCGTTTCAATGTATCATGTACAAGCGTATGGCGAGCATTGCGTGAGTAACAATTGTATCCATTATACGTTACGCCTGTGTAAGATCTGTTACCAGAAGGTTATAACAAGCGCAGAAATTTCTGCCAATGGTTAATTCTACAATGCACACGAGATGATAACTTCTTGAGCTGCCTGCTGGTTACCGATGAATCAAGTTTTACAAGAAATAGTATTACTAATTTTCGAAACACCCATGCTTGGAACGAAGAAAACCCTCATACGACTGCTAGTATGCGTTACCAACATACCTTTTTATTAAATGTCTGGTGTGGTCTTCTTGGTGACAATCTCACCGGCCCCTTCTTTTTATCAACACGGCTTTCCGGGATATCTGACTTGCATTTTTTATAAAATAATCTGTATGACCTTCTAGAAAACATTCCGATTGCCAATAGGCAGGGGATGTGATTTATGTAAACATAACATATGGTAATCGGGGTTGGTCGAAACCTACCTGTTAAATGGCCACCAAGATCTCCTGATCTAACGCCATTAGATTATTTTGTGTGGGGCTGGATGAAGTCTATGGTTTATTCTACGTCTATTGGCACACAAGAAGAGCTAAGGAATCGCATCGTGGAAGCAGCAGCACTATCAAGGGTCGTCCTAATGTTATAAGGCGTGCCAGAGAAGCATGGATTTGTCGTGCTGAATGCTGCTATAAACAAAATGGAGACCACTTTGAGCAGTTACTCTGAATGTTTTATTTTTAAATAAATATCTTTCACTTTCAATATCTCGGCAACAAACTAATTTGAGCCATACGTCTGTATGAACTTTTTTGTTTATTTCGAGCTGGAGAACACATCTATAAAATACTGCCGTGGGATTCCGAAACACCCTGTATAAGGGACGCCCGCACCCCCCTGAAGTAATGCGAAAGCGGTACCGGGGGGGGGGGG